>CAKNYM010012449.1:0-34037 GCA_932195095.1 Andricus curvator | reverse complement strand
GTGGCGGTCTCGGGTAGATGAGGCAATGAACTTTCGAGTTCGAACTGTCTTTCTTCAGATCGCGTCACATATAATTATTTGTTCAAACAATTTAAAACAAATACTTTCAACGATTTCAGTCATAGAAGATATTATTTTCAAAATTGGGAACAATGGAGGTGTAGAAAATCTTTTCCCTGGAAAAATAAACCATCAAATATTAAAATTGAACCACTTTTCAAAAATTGGTAACAATCGGTTGACAACATTGTCAAAATAATTGTTTGTGTAAGTTTAAAAAATTTTTCAGTCAAAATAATATCCTTTTAGGCACCTGATTTTTGGCACGTCTACTGCCTTAAAAGTATAAAGTTAAGAGATTTGATCAAAGATTTCAGAAAATTGTATAACCTCGTTTTATCACATTATGTTGGCGTTTATTATGATCGTAATCGATACTTTTCTTTCTTTTCATGTTAATAACTTGTAATTATTTGGTGATTCAGTCTGGGGTAGTAAGTAACTAATTATCATTAATAAGACAGGACCGAAAATAATTGAAAAAATTACGTAACATTGGCAGGGGGAGGTTTCAAACCATTTTGTTACGGCTTGTTACATAGTTTAGGGGAGGGGTAAAAATGTGGCCAAAAATGCGTTACATAATTTATGGATGGTCCCTCAGAACTTGAATGGTTATTATCATTAGTTTATCGATTAGGACTAAAATCAGCAGGTAACAACGTATATACATCACTTGATTATTGAATAGAGGGAAGAGCAAAGTTGCGAAAATACACCAGCACCTGACTCCTTAAACCTCATAATTAAACCATCATCAAAGCCACTAAACCAAATGTAAATTCATTCAAAGTTCTAGATACATGGCTAATAAAGTAGAACCATTAAATAATTTTATTATACACTTAAATCGTAAAATTTATAACCATTCCTGAAATTTTATTCGGACATAAATTCAAGTGTAATAATCTTTTGCCATTTAACGATCATCCTCCATATCTTGGGTATAAATTATTATCAGTAACGCAGCTTTACTAAGCTCGGATGAAGAAAATCACATTCGGAATATGAAAATTGCCATGGGTAAAAATTTAATTACAAAATTCATTTATTCAAATCAAGTGCGGATCTACCGGGTGACGAAACCTTCGATAGCCCCCCTCCCCCTGGATTTTGGGATTGATCTTCACTTTTCTACTTTGCACTGGGAAATGGAAAAAAATTAATATTTGAAAGATAATTTAATACTTTAGATTAAAATGATGAATTTTGAAATTACTTCAGTTTTAAACGAAGCTTAGAATTGTTTTATTTGTAATGGTTCAATTAGGTTTGAATTCATTATTCTTAAAGCTTCCAATTAGAAATTATAAAATTTTCAACGTTTTTAGAATTCTTAAACTTTGAAGATTTACAATATTTTACGTGCTTCAACTTTGACCAGTGAAAATGACAGTGAATGTTTTCCTTGTATAGAAATCTCATTTTATAATAATAAAATCTATCCAGTCAATTTGAATGTCATTTTATACTACATGATATGATACATCCTAATAATTTTTATCACGTTTAACATTTCTCTAATTCTTTTTAAAATTATAGAAATTTTAAAGGTTCAATTCTGATATAGTTTAACTTTTAAGGCCTTGAAACTAAAGTTGTTTAGATTCAAAAGTTTAAATTCGCAAATATTTGTTTTCAAGTTTCTGAATTTTTAAATGCTCAATCAGGAACCATAATCATTTTTTAATGTTTAGTTCATTACGTTAGTTTTGGTAACCAGATAAAACTTTTTTAAAATGTGCAGTTCCTAATGCTTTTTTAGAATTATCACATTTTACGAACATTAAATTTGAACTTGATAATAATTTGTTAGGTTTTGTGCGAACACCATCGTTTCTAAAGATTTATGAATCTTTTGATATCAATTTGCGAAATTTAATCCCTAAAATTAAAAAAAATTAAAATCCTCTGAATCTTGGATATCCTATCAAAATTCCTTAAATCTTATAAAATTCCTTTTGATTCTCCTTGACAAATATTTTTGTCTTTATCTTCAAAAATTATTTGTCCGAAGTAATCGTTCCAACATCGAAATTTATATTAATTATGGAATTCAATGATATTTCCTGAAATCCTGGAAAATTTATTGAAATACCTCGAGAGGTTTTTCAATCCCTTGAAATAATTTAAATCCGGGGAAATTTTATTAAATACGTTAAAATCCTTTGAAAACCCCTTGGAATATTTTAAAATATCCTAAAACCTTATAGGTCCTGTAAAATCTTCCGAAATTCTTTAAAACCGCATACAATTTTTTTGAATTCCTTAAAATTATGTAAATCCTTGGAAATTCCTTTGAATTTGTTTAATCTCTTATTGAAAGTTCTTTGGAATATTTTTAAATACCCTAAAATCTTTAAAATCCTTTGAAATCTCTCCAAATTCTTAAAATGTATTGAAAATATTTGAAAATCTTTAAAATCCTTTGAATTCCCTCAATTCTTGTGAATGAATTCATTTAAACCAATTTATCTTATAAATCCTATAAAATCCTTTCAAATCTTTTGAAATTCAAAGAAATTCTTTTAAACTGCATATTAACCGAAATATTGGAAATTATCTTCAAGTCTTTGAAATCATATGAAGTCTCTCAATTTTTATGCAATACTTTGCAATTCATAGAAATATTATGAAATGTTTAGAATTTTTCATATCTATTGAAATGCATTAAAAATCACTCAAAAGCATGCTATAAAAATCCTTTGAAATATGTATCATTCTCTAAAGTCCCTTGAAATCATTTAAAATAACCTTAAACCTTTTAAATTCTATAGGATTTGAAAGGTTATGTATGCAATTTTTCTAATTCCTCATGAAGTTTAGGAAATGATTTACAATCCCATAAATTTTGCTTTAATTTCTGAAAATCCCTCGAAATCTTTGAAATAATATTAAATCCCGTAATTGGTTGTTGCGCAATCCTTTGAACTGCCGCAAAATCTTTAAAAAATGTTTGAAATAATTAAAACGTTTATAGCGCTTCGTACCTTCCATAAAATCATTAAAATCTTTGGAAATTCTACGAATTCCCTTGAAAGCTGTTGAAATCTTTTGAAATCCTTCAAATCCTTCGAAATCTTTTGGAATCTATTTTAATCCCTGGAAATTATTCAAATCTTTTGAACTCTTTCAAAAAATGTTGGTAGACCAGGTTTTAGGCCTGTCGTCGTTGTCTGGCCTGACTGTTGCCGGATCGGTCGGTGAATCCCAGTCTGCTTCTGAATACTAATTTTTACGAACATATAATAATAAGTGCATTTTTTTAACCTGGAAATATTTAAAGGAAGGACCCTTATCTTTTTTCAGACATGAAAAAAAAAATAAAGAAGCCAAAAAGAAACTTATCGCACGCATAGATATACATAGAATAAAATGTTCTTTTTCGTGTCTGACCATTAACAGGTATTTCTACTGAATAATGGATGAATATTTGAGACAGTCCTCTTTAACCAGAGGAACTGAAACTACGTAGAGGTGGATAGTTTTTGATTAGGCATTCGACAGTTTGCATTTTAGAGGTACAGGATACACATATATATAAAGGATGCTCTGCATATCTGTCGTCCTTTATAAAGTTTTGCTTTCTGTTTCAAACTGAAATGAACATGTATGTCAGATGGTATACGCTCTCACAAATATCGAATTTTGAACAGTCAAGAGAATTGAAGTGAATTTAACAGGAATGAAAAGGATTTAACTAGAGTAGAGAATTCACACAAATTTTAGTTGTGAATTCGGGCATCAGGTGAATTCAATAGAATTTTAGAGCATTTAGAGTGAATTCAAGCGAATTTAACAGAATTTTAGACAATACAAGTGAGTTGTAAATACCCAACGAATAAAAGAGAATGTTACAGAAATTTTACTATGAAAGAATGGCATTGAATTCAATAGAATTCTAGAAAATTAATTAAAACTGAATTCAAGCAAATTATACTTAATTATTGATAATATACGTGAGTTAAAGAGAATAAACGATGAATTCATGAGAATCTAAGAAATTTTACAATGACTTTAATATAATTATTGTTGATCTAAGTGAATTCAATATAATTCTGGAGAATTGAAGTGAATTAAAGAGAATTCCAGAGAATTCAAACAAATTTAACTGAATGTCAGAGAATACAAGTTGAAGAGATTTCACGATAAATTATAGAGGTTTGCAGAGAATTTTAAGCGAATTTGTGCTAATTTCACTACAATTATCCGACGACAGGTAATTTTTATCCGCCTCGTGATAAAAATTATCTGTCGTCGGATAATTGTAGTTTTCAATTCTTTGCAGCGTTTTTATCCAAGTTCAGATAAATAATACCTCGGGGATTTACTGTGAAGTGAATGAACGATGGATTCAAGCGAATTTAAGAGAATTTACGTAAATTAAACTGAACTAATCAGAATTTCTGGGAATATAAATAAAATCATGAGAATAAAATCTGGATACGGACCAATTTTTAGAAATTCTATTTTTGACGATTTCACGTAATGTGAGACACTATTTGTCGGCACATATATTGGAAATATGTAAAAATCATTTCTCTTTTTACTCGAAAAAAGGACTTTAAAAAATATTATAATGACAACTGGATCATGACCATTTGGTTTTTCTGCCCTCAAACATAGAAAAATTTGCTTAAAAATGTTTTTACCTCATGCAATATTTAAGTTTTAGTCCTTACCCAGTTGCTATTCTCATGTATCCAGTTGCCATTTCAAATTTTAAGAATTTTTAACACAGTATTCGCAATAATACCAGGTCCTGTCAACTGAATTTTCTCAAACATGGGGTGGTATTTAGTTGATATGATTTGTTAAAAAACGTTCTGTTTCACATTGAATACAATTATTTTCAAAAAATCGAATTTTCACATTTTTTACGGAAACAACGAAAGGTACAAAAAAATGTTCAGATACAAGTAGATAAAAGATAAAAAATTATATACTGGGTGTTTTTTTTAACTTGAGACATCGAAATATCTCAAAAAATTCGCATCCTATGAAAAAAATATCCGTAATAAACACTTTTCATTTTCGAGGAGAAAAAGCGACTTTGAAAAAATTTACCCCAATCCACCCCCAAGGAGGCAGGAGTGGGGGTAACTTTGTAATTTCAAATGGAAACCCCAATTTTTTATCACAGATTCAGATTCTCCTTTATGAAATACGTAAGTATTATTCGAAAAATTTTTTCGAAAAAAAAACAAACAAAAAACAAACAAAAATTTGCCTCCTGGGGGGGGGGGGGGGTGAATTTTTTCAAAGTCGCTTTTCCCCCTCGAAAATAAAAAGTTCTTATTACGGATATTTTTTCATAGGATGTGTATTTTTTTAGATATTTCGATGTCTCAAGTTAAAAAAAACACCATACAAAAAAATGTCCTGACCTCAAAAAGGGTTTAGAACGCTTAACACTGATAAGATTCGATGAAAAATATGAAGTATATTTTTTGGAAAGCCCCACATTTTTCACTTTTTCCCATAATTGTTTACAGTTTTTGCTCCTATCAGAAAGGGATCCTATGAGTTTTATACGTGCTAAACCATTTTTTAAGTCAGGCTAATTATTTATTTTGTAATATAATTTTTAATTTTTTCTCGTAAGCGATGCAAGATATGAAGATAGAGCAGGAGATATTTTTGTAGAACTTTTCTAGATGTATAAGCTTTTATCTGAATATGTTTTTTTGTACTTTCCTTTTTTCCGAGAAAAATCCGAAAATTCGATTTTTTTTAAATAATTTTTTCAATATCTAGCAGTGTTTCACCAAGAAGAAAACTAACATATATCTCTAGAATAAATTTTTTTTTAAGTGCGGTTTTTGAGAAAATCCAGATTCGTGAATTTAATAAAAGCATCCAATTGAAAGAACAAGAATTCTCACCTTGAAATTTGAAAAAATCCATTCCTGAATATCTATGCTTGTTTGGAAAATACTACATTTTGAACAAAAATTTCTGTCATTTTTTGAAAAGTCGCAAATAAAATGTAAATGATTGTTTAAAATAAAAATAAATATGGTAGTCAAACTGCGAGATACATGTTCCTTTATTTTCACTCTAGAATGATATATCCAAATAAAAAATCATTCTGACACCATGACCTAGACTTTTCTTGAAATTTTGCCGGATTTAAAATAGAATTGGTCTTAAGTTAATTTGAACGAAGTTAAACAAATTCAAACAAATTTAAGAGATTTCAACTGAAACTAACGGAATTAAATTAAATTCAATCAAACTAAGCTGAATTTGATGAAATTCAAGATTATTCGTGTGAATTTAATCAAATTCTAGATTCCTAGCCGATTTTGATTTGATTTTCGTATTCTCTTCTCTATGTTTGGTTGAACACTTTATAGGTGTGAAACGATCTATTTCACTGACTTACTTTTAGAAATCAAACAAAACTTAGTTTTATCGGCAAATAGTGCTTAAAAGTTTTATATTCTAAGAGTCAATGAACAGACTTCAGACTTGATTATTTCCTTCGCAGATATCATTTTCAACTTTCGAACAACGTACGTGAACAGAAAAGGAGAGGTAGTCAGCAACAGCAAAAGCATCGCTGTGAATTACTTAAAGAGTTGGTTCTTGGTCGACCTCGTAGCAGCTCTGCCTTTTGACCTCCTCTATGCCTCTGACGTCTACAGTGGAGAGGTCAGTCACTTTTTTTTATAAAAACTCCATAAATTATTAATTTTATTGTTAGCATTCAATTTCACGTATACAATGATACTCAATTTTATAACCGTGATATATAGTCTACATTATTTATATTACTTAAGTAACTTTATGAATTAATGGTGTGCGGTACACACTCTACATTTAAATCAGTCAAAATTTGACTCATTTAATTATTCAAGCATACTTCGACTGAAAAATCAGTCATTTCTACTGACAAAACAGTCTACTATAATAAAATAGTCAAATTGAGGGCCCTGATACAATAAGGGTACGTAAAATTTTCTCTGGCAAAAAAGGAAGTCCCCTGGAGGCTTTCAAAAGAATTTTAAGGATGTATCTGAATGTTAAATCTAACTGCGCATTTTCTTCTACTTAGAAAATAAGGTTTAGTTTCTTACTTGTTTAACTAAAGTAAAAAAACGATCTCTTTGAAAAAAATATTTTTTCGCTTAAACTCGTGCTCAGTTTGTCAGTTTTTAAAAAATGTCAATCAAATTCTCAGGGACTGTTTTTCTGGGACTCCTTCAACTGACAAAGTAATCAGAATTTGAAAATTATCGTTTAGAAAATGTAATTAATTTTTTTCTGCCGACAGGCGTAAATTGGACTTTTATGTCTTCTATCTAGCGTTTCGTTTATCGAGGGAATTTTTAGCAGGCAAAAAATTTAAATATAAATGATTTGAGTTTACGACAGCGCTCGATTTTTCGAATGAACTGTACACTTCGGGGCTTACCGCTGAGTCACGATGTTTAGATAAACATTTTTTCCTTATAAGGCAATATTTTTCTATAGTAAATGAAGATTTAACAAAACTAAGTTTAGTTCCAAAAAACTTTATTGTTTTTGACATAAAAATCCACTTTAAGTCATGCGACATAAAAAAATTAATATCCTTTTTCTAAATGAAGGTTTTCAAATTATGATTATTCTATCAGGCAAAGGACACTCTGATGCACAATCTCTGAGAATTTGATTGAAAATTTTTGAAAACTGACGAGCTGAGCACGAGCTGAAGGGAAAAAAGAATGAACATTTTTTTTTCCAAAACGACCGTTCTTACTTTAATTTGAAAACTAAAAATGCTACAACTTTTTTTCTAAGTGAAAAAAGATGCGCAATAAAATTTAACGTCCAGATACGTCCCTTGAAAATCAAAATTTTTTTAAAAAGGCTCCAGGTTTATTCATTTTAGCGAGAGAAAATTTGATGTGCCCTTATTGCTTCCAGGTCCTCAGTTATTCCTAAATTAACATTCTTCACTAAATTCCTACATTTTAATAAATGAAATAAACCTTCTTGTTTCAAAATTCATCTTCTTGGTTAAATTCCACAGTTTTTCATTTTAAACTTTAATCTTTTTTGGTTGAAGAAAAAACTTTATTAAAAATTCATCTTTTTTGTGTAAATTAAACTATTTTGTTTCAAATTTGTTCTTTTTGTCAAAAATTAATTTTGGTAATTGAAAATTGAACTATTCCACTTTTTCTTGAAAATTGATCTTTTTCAGTTAAAAATTCCACTACATACTTGGTTCAACATTCAAATATTTTATTAAAAATTCATCTTTCAATTCAATGCCACTGTTTTTGATTTAAAACTGAAATCGTTTTTTGTTGAAATATCAACTTCTTTTTATTTAAAATTTAAAATTTTTTCTGGAAAAATTTAAGGTTTTTTTGGTGGAAAATTTGTTGTTTTTTTTTGGTTGAAAATTAATTTTTTTAACTGAAAATTTAACTTTTTCATTCTTGGTTGAAAATGGATTTTTTAGTTTAAAATTCAACTATTTGGTAGAAATTTCATGGATTTTATTGAAAATTCGCCTTTTTTGGTGAAAAAATTATTTTATTGGTGGAATTTCTTTTCATTCAACTACTTGGTTCAAACTTGAATTGCTTTCTTAAAAATTCATTGTTCTGTTTAATAATTCATCATTTTAGTTGCATATTTATATGTTTGATTGAAAGTATAACTTTTCTCTTCAAAATTCGTTTTTCTTTTTGAAAATTAATCTTTTTCGTTCTAAAATTAAACTTTTTGGTTGAAAATTCTTCTTTTTGGTAGAAAATTAATCTTCTTAATTAAAAAGTCAACTACGTGGTTGATGGTTTAACTACTTTCTTAAACATTATTTTTTTGTTGAATATTCGTCATTTTAGTTTAAAATGTATGCGCTTCGTTGAAAAATTAACTATTCTGTTAAAGATTCGTTTTTTTGTTGAAAATTAGTTTTATTGATCAAAAATTTTACTATTGCATTTTTTGTTGATAACTGATCTTTTTTTAGTTGTAAATTCCACGATTTGATCAAAAATGTTCAAAATTGAACAATTTAGTTCAAAATTCATGTATTTTGTTGAAAATTGGTATTTTTTGGTAGAAAATTAATTTTCTTCGAGACAAATTCATTTTTGTTGTTGGAAAAATCAACCACGTGGTTGAAAAATGAGCTGCTTTGTTGAAAATTTATTTTTTTATTCAAAATTAAACATTTGAATTGAAAATTCATGCATTTAGTTGAAAATTTCACTATTTTGTTGAAAATTCATCTTTTTTTTAGTTAAAAATTCAACTACTTGGTTGGAAGTTGAACTACTTGGTTAAAACTTAATTTTTTGGTTGAAGACTCGTCATTTTAGTTGAAAATTCATCTCTTTTGTTGAAAACTTATGTACCTTGTTTGAAATCTCGTTTTTTCGTAAATTAATTTTAGTAAATAAATATTAAACTTTTCTATTTTCGGTTGCAAAATTTACTTTTTTTAATTGAAAATGTAAGCGATTAGATAATTTAATATGGCTTATTTCATCAGTGAGTCAAATTGACTCTTTTAACTTTCACTTCTCTTTTGTTTTGCTGTTTAGTACAGTTTTCAGATCATTTCTTTCAAATTGAAAAAAAAAAATTTTTATGATTTGAATTCATCTCATACATATATTATACATACCGTTAATGATTCGTCTTCCAGTAAGTTTTCGACAAAGCTGTCTGGGAACGACTGGGGGAACAGAGGAAACCTATAACAACTGATAACAAAGGAACGATAGAATAAACTAAGAGGGTTCTCCAGCGTTGCGCTTCACTTCTAATTAAACTCCAGACACGTATAAGAGGAGCTTTTATGTTTTTCGTGAAAATTAATTATTTAAGTCAAGTTCATTTCGCATACCTCTAGCATTGAATATTCAATTTATATGACTGTCTATCTCATCTTACAAGTTTTCGGATCCAAAATTATTTACTTTCAAACTCAATTTTCAGCGGTTGTTTTGAAATTCCAGATACTCGAAAGTTTCTTTAACGCAGGGTGCCCATGTAGAATGATGAAAATTTTAATTTGAAATTGTTTTATTCCGTTCATTAAAGATTCTGTGTTAAAAAGGTTACAAGATTAAAATTCTGATCTTTAAATATTATTGGTCAAAGAAAATAAAACATTGGTCAGGAAAAAGTTAGGAAATTTTGAAAATTAAGTTTGCGACCACCCTGTATATTCTTGTTAGTAATTTATTTGCCTGATATTTCTATTTCTTTTTTTTCATTTGCTTTCTCCTGGCAATTATATTTTTAGTTAAAAAATTTATTATTTGCGTGCAAATTCAACAATTTTGTTGGAAAGTCATACTTTTTGTTTGAGAATTCATCTGTTTTCTTCAAAAATTTGTCTTTTTTGGTAGAAAAATAATCTTCTTGGTTGAAATTTCCTGTTTTTGGTTAAAAATGCAACTGTTTGGTTGAAAACTAACTTTTTTCTTGTAGATGCATCATTTTAGTTGATAACTCATCTGCTAGATTAAAAATTATACTATTTTGTTGAAAAATCGTCTTTTTGGTAGAAAATTAATATTTTCGGGTTGAAAAATCAACGATTTTGTGAAAAATTCGTCTTTTTAGTTAGAAGTTGACCTTTTTTGGTTAAAAATTGAACCACTTTCTTAAAAATTCATTTCCTTGGTTGCAGATTCATCATTTTAGTTGAAAAATTATCTTTTTGTTTGGAAATTTAACTATTTGGTTGAAAATTCGTTTTTTTCTGGTTGAAAATTAATCTTTTTTAGTTAAAAATTCCACTGTTTATTTGAAAATTCATATATTTTGTTGAAAATTCTTCTTTTTGATAGAAAATTAATCTTCTTGGTTCAAAATTCATCCTTTTGGTTAATAATTGAACTTGAAGTTTCAACTATTATATTTTTCGTTGAGAATTCATTTTTATTTTGAAAATTCATTTTTTTGGCCACCCTGCGTTAATCAGAAACTCCGTAAGCCATATAAAAATCTTAAAAGCAAAGAAAAACGTTTCGTGAAAAAGATCTAAAGAATTCTTAAAATAAAGTAAAGAAAGAGAATAATAAAATACAGATCTGGGAGCTTAAAATTAAAAATAATGGGCAGAGTCTGTAAATTAGAATTTAATAAAACCCTTGCCTTCACACTTCTGAGCTAACAATCAGCAATTTTCGTCCGGAGGATAATTTGCTAAGATCAAAATCCAGATTGAATGGAGGTTCGTTTGTTGGTTGACGGCATATTATTAAACGATTCGTGGGGATGGAAACTTCCATTTTCCGACAGTGAGCGTACCGGAAAGTATCGAATGACATCTGTTAGTGAATGGACCAATCACTGCATGCTGTAAATTTCAACGAAATGTGACAACTTGCAATTATTTTCCATTGTCACCTGGAATTCATGACGCGAAATGCCGCCGCCTTGTCGCGACTGCTATCGAATCCTGTATAGGTATAATTCTTCCATCCACTCTGATATGAATTTATATGCCAACAATCGACCGGAGACAGCGAATGTTTCTTTATTCAGCTTATCTTTGAAGAATTTATTCTGCATTTCAATCCTTTTTCATTTTCCTGACATACTGAAAATATGGTTAGTTGGGCTAACGATTTAATTAATAAGATGTGGTGCCGTTATTTTATTATTTGATACTCCTTTTTTATAAGTTGGCACAACCATTCCATTAGTTTCAGTGACTATTCAATTAGTACCAGCTACCCCTTTTTTTCAGTACAAGTCAAATTTTAAATTACGAAATTCCTTTTTTTATTTCTTATACCCCTTAAACGGAAATATCTGTAGTTAATCCGTGGGGCTAAGTACTCTTATAGAAGAGTAGAAAAAAATCTGTTAATGTTACACGGTTCTTCTGTTAAAATAATGACAATATAAATTTTAATTTAGTTATTACATAATTTTCAGGCATCTCATAAATTTACGGACATTCAATAAAGATCCAGCATAGATTTTCTGTAAATATTTGAAAAATTTCGGTAAATCATACAGGATTTTCTATAAAAATTATACAAAAACGCATTCCCAGAATTTAAATCTAGTATGTACAATTGCACACTCGGGTGGCCCTTAGAATTCAAAATAAGATTTTTCGTTCTCACCTTTTGCTTTCATTTGAATACACAAAAAAATGATCTACAAATTTGAGAAAACTTCTTCCTAATGTGTGATTCAATCTCGGAATTAGGGTTCTAAAATAATTTACAATACATGTTCTTGTTCAGAATATGTATGTCGGGAAATAATGAATTAAGGAATTCTAAACGGTGCTAGGTCCAAACAACGTAATTTTACACGAGAGGAAAAAATCTTTCTAAAGGAACAATCTACAACCGATTTAGTAAATTGTTTTTTTGTAGGTGGATGTATCAGTTTAATAATCATTGTGTGAAAAATAGATGACGCTACACGTGCATGTAATATTCTAATGAAAATAACTTAACACCGTTTAACTTTCCCTGGTATTATACATAAAAATAGTATATAAATCGCTAAAAAAGTCATATGAAGTATATTTATGTGTTTCATAATCAAACAAAAATATTTAACAGAACAAATAAACATTTTTAGTACTAGCACAATATTCTTTAATTTTGAAAATAATATAATAGCCTATTTCAGTGAAAAATTTAAGATTTTGAAATGTTTTACACTAAAATTTACTATTTTAATGTATTCAGAAATTATTAAATTTCAATGAATTCATACTAAATAAATGGATTATACTGAAATATTCCATTTTTTTCAATAATTCGACGCTCATTTTAGGATTTTGACGAGTATTTAACAATTGGAGATATTAAAATCAGAATAAAAAAATTTTGTGCTACTACTCCAAATGTTCCTTTTTTCTTTTCGATATTGTTCTTTATTTATAAAACAAAGACAGATTTTTATTTATAATATCAGCGTAAGCTAAACAAGCTAACTCCATCTTCATTTCCATTAGATTATTACATGCACAAGTAAGGCCATCTATTTTTTCAGAGAATGGTTGTTAAGCTCATACATCCACCTACACACAAAAATTACTCTTAAACGCTTGTAAATTGTTCCTCTAGAAAGGTTTTTTGCTTATCCTGTTAAATTTGGATAATTGGACTCAGCATCGTTTAGATTTCCCCGCTTGAATTGTTAAATACTTGTTAAAATCCTGTAGTGAACGCCGAACTGTTAAATTTCTCCTTAAATCTCTAGATATCCCTTTAAATTTAAACTTTATGATACCGTAAAACGGGGTAAAGTCGCTCACGCAGGGTAAAGATGCTCAGCAATTAATTTGCACCAAATAAATGTCAGAATAAAATTTGACAGCTCTACTAATTAAAACAATCTATAAACTTTATGTTTTTGCCCTAGGAAACTTGATATTGAATTTTTAAATATAAATTAACAGGTGAGCAACTTTACCCCGTTTTACGGTAGATTGTGTCTGCAGTAAACAATTTTCCATTTTCTACAATAATTTTGTTTCAGAAATAAATAACACAACAATTCTGAACAATCCTTTGAATTTGAAAGCATCATAAGTAATATATATTTGCAATTTATTTGCAATTTGAGAGAATATCTAATTATCCAACTATAGGTCTCTGGAGGGGGTAGAGAAGTATATAAAAGTACGCAACCCGAAATCCTTATCATCTTATGTATTTCACGATTGTGATACTATTTGATCAGAACTAAATTATTATGCACTGCAACTTCTAATCATGTCTGATATAACTGTTAATTATTTGTTATCATGACCTACCTACAACGATTAGCAAGAAACCAATGACCGTTTAAAACACGTTACAGATAATAAACAGTGCATTCGAATCTATATTATATTTATTATTATTATTATTATATTATTCGAGACTATATGATTTTGCATTACACAATGGTTTTGTATTCTTTAAGCAAACAATTTTTATTCGTTGATTTTAATTTCGAAAATACTCTTGCTATTACATCACTTATCACAGTTATATATGTATTTATATAAAAAAATTACCCATTTTCAAAATATGTAGACATGCACCTATCATAAACTAAAATATACTAATTTTATATTAAATATTTGGGAAAATTGTTGTCAATAATTATTCTGCAAGTTTAAACGATATAAGTTTAAAATAGGAGAAGCACGCTATGAAATTACTTATGAAGTCACAAAATGAAGCCACGTACGCGAATAAGCATTTTGGTTGAATTAAAAAAAAATTGATGCTTTAGAGAAATACAAAAAATGAAATATATATATATATATATATATGTGTGGGGGGGGCTATCATTTTCTTTAAATGAAAAAAATAACCAGGACAACACGATAATAATAATAGCTCATTTTTATAATAATAAATTCTTACATTGCTCTTTTTCATTTTTTTAATTCTCTAAGGTATCAATTCTTTTTTTTTAACAAAAAAGAATTATTATTAATCGAATTAAATAATTAATGACTGGAATAATTTATTTTCTACGCAAAATAAAATTCCTTTTATTAATTCAGTAATGAATTGCATTTGGCGTAGTTGGCTGTATTTTGTGATTGTGTAACTTTGATTACCTTTAACATAAATAAATAACATAAATATGAAAAATAACATATCATACTATATAAAATATACAAAAAAGAATAATTTTAAATAAAATAATACGTATATTCTATGAATAAAAATCAGTAAGAAAGTTGTAATTTAACCCATAAAAATAAATATTATAATTAAGAATCTTTTTTTTCTAATATAAAATTTTCCAGTTAAAAATGATGACTATTATAGAACTTATGGAAAATTTATGTCTACAATTAATTGATTTTTTATATTACATAAATGTTAAAAACAATTCAAACCGTTTCAGAATATAAAGTAAGTTCTTTACCGAAGCTAAATTTGCAAATATAAAAATATTTATTATTTGAGCTGATTCTGTTTTTTAATAACTGGTGTCAACTAACATGGTACAAACACATGTTATTGTCTGGACAAATACCGCAATAATTTTCCTCTGCACTAGACAGCACGAGAAACACAGCAATCATAAAAAAATAATGAAAATCGCGTAATAATGTCATATTTTCAGCTGTGCGTTTGGCTTTGTGTATTTCCCAGCTCAACTAGTGACCCAACAATGAAAACACTATTTTGCTGTATGCCTTTATATCCGCTCTGCTGCTCACAATTTGCCACAGTTTTAACAAGGGAATTCTATCAACTGCAGTTTATCATAACTCATAACGCAAATATACTGACAATTGTCCTCAAATATGGAACATTTTGGTCACAAGGATAATTATTATATTAAATTCCATAAGTTAGTCATTCATTTGACAGATTAAGCTTTTAATTATATAGCATTGAATCTTGCATGAATTATTCCATTCGAAGCATTGAATTTTAAAATAATATTTTGCTTCAAAGTGCAAATTAAATGAACATTTTTAATTTTTAGTTATTAAAAATGTTATTACTATCTTCCAGCAAATAATATTGATTCATGTAAATCCTTAAAATTTTCACTTTTTCACGTCATATAACGACCCATCACGATTTCAAAAAATATTGATTCCCGCAAATCCTTAAAATTTCCAATTAGTCCAGGCGCCCTATGAAAACTGGTGCGTTAATTGATACCTGAAATTTGACTTCGGATTGTTGTAGTGTGAGCATGTAGAACAAAAGCCTATATGTTACAGTCCAAATCCTAGGACCGATGATGTGTGTAAACAATTGTTGAAGATCGCTAAAACACGTTTTTTGCGATGGGTTAACAACTCGTGAAGTCAGGTGTACACCTTCGGTAAAGTCACTGACGTGAATTCACTTGAATTCACATGAAGTCACTGAAATCACTTAAGTGAGTGTATACACCATCGGCTGAGTCGTGAACCCCTCGGTTATTTGTTTATTGCAACGAACCTATTTGTCCGACCGAAAAAAGTCTTTTTTTTATGTAGTTTTCACAATTCACAAATATCCACAAAATGACAAGTCGTACATTTAAATTCGTTCATTTGTTTACCTGGAAAAAAGAGCCATTTGAAATTGCCTTTTTCAAATATGCAATTATTTATGCAATAATCAAGCAACAAGTTTTAAGATTTTAGAAAATATACCCCTTGTCACTCTTAAAAAGTGTGCAAAATTTCAGCCCAAAATCATAATATTTTTTTTCCAAAAAAACCATTTTTTAATAAAAAAAGGACTATTTATCAACAGAACTTCTATTTTTTTCGCCAAAAGTATATCAACAAAAGTGGATGATTGTCGTCTACAGGAGGTGTGTTAGCAAGTGCACTTAGTGACAAAACCAGTTTTTATAATTAAATTGCATAAAAGTGGCTTCAAAAAGACGGAATGTGTTTTCCTCATAAACAAATAAAATAATTCCGTCAATTTTTACTTTATGGAATTGAAATATAATCCATTCTATAGGTGCTTTCTTTCTACACATTTTCACAAAAAAACTTGTATTTCAAGAGGGGGGATGGAGATAATTTTTTTCGGATTTAACAATTACTGCTTCTGCAATTTTAAACATACAAAGCTGAAATTTACATCAGGTATAGAATAAGACCTGTACTATTTGCTGTTAAATTTACGAGGCAATGTATTCTTATTTTTTTGTTGATCATGGTGACTGATTATGAAAGAAGTCTTGATGCAGTCTGTGATGGCGGAATGGGGGAAGCCGCTGTCGTCTACGTATGGTTATTAGACAATATTTTTAATATTTTTCACATTCTTTGTATAAAGTATTTTTTCAGATGTATATATTTAAAAGAATGAGATATATATTATGGTCAATCTAATAAACAATAAATTAATGGCAAAATCAGAGAAGTAAAATAGTTTTAAACTTACGGAATTTTAGTTGATATCCTATCGGCGAACATGTATAAATTCCGTTAAAAAAAGTCCATTTTTAATAACAAATAGGTTTTTTGCAAAAAACTAATAATTATTTAGTGCTGAAGGTTTACACACTTCTTAAGTGGTAAGGGAATGTTTCCTAGAAGCTTGAAACTTTTTTTTGTCAGACAAATACGTTCGTTGCAATAAGTAAAAAACCTGTTTTTGCTACCTTCAACAATTGCTTTCACATACCATCGGTCCTAGGATTTAGACTAAGACCATGATTTTCAATTGTTGTTAGACATCAGATCATTTTTAAACTTTTTACCTGTTTTAAACAACATTTTTAAGGCAGTTAGCATTTCCCGATCGAGTTCTCAGAGACCAGAGGCATACTTCATTATTTCGTCCTTCATTTTATAAAATTCAAAATCCTTTTTGAATTGAAAAAAAACGTATTGCACAAGGATTACAGACAATCAGTTATACCATTCATAAATATGTGATGATGATTTACCTTTGTATACCTTCCGGATGGTATTTTAAACAAGATTATCTGAAAAATGCCTTTTTTATACTGAAAGATAAGAAATTTGTTTTTTATTCAGCTATTTTGTTCATATGAATAATAGTTGTCAGTACACAAAAAAGATTCGTAGTTGACTATACATCCTTTGAGAAATTTTGAATTACATATCTTGTATATTGCTTTTTGTTTATTAAATTTATTTTTAATAATAGTAATTTTTGACTCGAAATAAAGCGATTTATAATCAGACACCTTCTTTGATATATTACTAACAATATTAGTTGGAAAGAAAAATTTATTCTACGAGAAGAGACTCATATTTCATTTTAGTTTATAACATGTTGGTAATTGTTATACTTCGATAATTCTGAGTATATCACATAATAAATTATAAACAGTATATTATTTAAACAAGATGAGTAGTACAAATTATAATTATTAGAAAATACGGAATTTCTTAGTTAATTATAAAATTGTCAATAGCAACAATAATTCTTAACTTTCAATATTTATTAATTGTTCTTCCACTTATTTAATTGAATTAATTATTGTTTTTCATTATTATTGTCTTTATGCTGCTCCTCCGGGGTTTGATTACTTAAATAATTAGCTTTTGGTATTGGCAGAAAATTTTCGGATTTACATCTAAAAGCGGTCAATTTCACCATTTTTGTCAGTAATTATTCACCTACTACCTATATTACATTTTTTGTTGAGAATTTATCATTTTTGTTTGAAAATTTAACTACTTGGTTAAAAGTTGAACTACTTTGTTCAAAATGCATTTCTTTTGGTGCAGGATTCATCACTTTAGTTGAAAATTCATCTCTTGGGTTGAAAATGTATCTATTTTCTTCAAAAAT
Organism: Andricus curvator; assembly: GCA_932195095.1. Classification (NCBI taxonomy): domain Eukaryota; kingdom Metazoa; phylum Arthropoda; class Insecta; order Hymenoptera; family Cynipidae; genus Andricus; species Andricus curvator. The sequence continues at coordinate 15,747 of CAKNYM010012449.1, read as the reverse complement.
TCTTTCTTTGTTTGGTTAGAAATTACTTTTTTTTTACTAAAAATTTAATTATTTCAGTTAAATATTATTCATATAATTTGAACATTCATCTATTTGTTGCAGCTCAAAGGTGCTAAATCCAACCAAACTAATTTTACAGAAGGGAAAAAAAAACTTTTTAGAGTTACATTATAGAGCGTATCGAAAAAATTAAATATTTTGCTTTTGTTTTTGGTTAGGGCTAAAAAGTTTCTGGTATGTGCCAAAATAACTCTCGAAAAATATGAGTCCTAAAAAAAATGTCTTCAGTTTGCGCAAATTCATTATATGTCAAAATAGGGAATAATAATAGATTTCTTATCACTAAAGGCTCAAAAATGGCTATTTCTGATCCGGTTAAGCGGTGAAAAATGTATATTGTATCCACATACATATACCTGCTTAGCATAGACCCAATGGAAAAATATCCAGTGTCTGTGCATTTATGTTAAATTGACCGGCAATCATCAAATTCTCTATATTTTTCACATTTCTTATGATTCCAAGGACAAAAATTATTATTTTTAATTCAAATAACGAGTAAAGATTCCATCGTATATTAGAATATGTATCTTTTGAGTATAGTTGCGAATAAAAATATGATGATCCCACATCATTATTAATGTCCTAAGAAATACGAAACTTTAAATTCCATTTTGTTTGGTGATATTTTTCAAACTTATTTCTATAGCTTGATAAGCACACCTGATTCACTATACGTTGTGACAATATATATAATACAATAAAGTTAATACAATAAATAATTTTGTAAATTGTACGATTACCTGTTACTTCAACATGAACACGCGAATACAGGACATTTTTCCATTGGGTCTATACTAAGCAGGTAAATATGTGGATACAGTAAGCATTCTTTACCGCTTATCCGGATCAGAAATAACAATTTTTGATCTTGTAATAGTTAGAAATATCGAATATTTTGAGCATTTTACGATTATCTGCCACTTTAACATGAACACGCGAATACAGGACATTTTTCCATTGGCTCTATGATAAGCACCTGCCAGGAACTGTTTGGCCCTGTCCAAAAACGAAAGCAAAATATTTAATTTTTTCGATACGCCCTGAGAAACAATCTACAACCGATTGAGTAAATTAATTTTTTTCTGTGAAGGTGGATGTATCAGTTTAATAACCATTGTGTGACAAAATAGATGACACTACATGTGCAATGTGGATGTAATAATCTACTGGAAATGGCAATGAACTTCGCAACGTTTAGCTTTTCCTGGTATTATATATAAAAACAGTAAATGAATCATTAAGAAAACGATCAACAATACATCTTTTTATTTACTTCACAAACAAATAACACTATTTAACAGAAAAAAGGAACATTTCTAGCACTAGTACATTTTTTAATTTTGAAAAAACTATCTCCAATTAAAGCAGGTAAAACTATGTGACCACTTTTTGACAAAATTAGTTTTCTTTCAAAATCATGCTTTCTCGCTTTTTTACACCTATTTCAATGAAAAATTTAGGTTTTGGAATGATTTGCACTAAAATTTAGTATTTAAATGTATGAAAATATTTCAAAATTTCAAAGAATTCCGTCTAAATGAATGGTTTATAATAAAATATTCCATTTTGTTAATAATTCGATGGTCATTACAGGATCTTGAAAAGTATTTAACAATTAGAGATACTAAAATCCAAATAAAAAAATGTTGTGCTATTACTGCAAATGTTCATTTTTTCTGTAAAATAGTGTTATTCATTTCTAAAATAAACACAGATTTTTATTTATAATATAGATAATTACATGCACAGGTAGTGCCATCTATTTTTTAAGAGAATGATTATTAAACTGATCCATCCGCATCTACTTCAAAAAAATTCACTCAATCGTTTGTAAATATTGTTCCTCTAAAAAAGTTGTTTGCTTCTCCTGTAAAATTTGGTTGACTGGACTTAGCACCGTTAAGCTTTTCCGAATTAATTGTTAAATTCTTGTTCAAATCCTACAATGACTGCCAAATTGTTAAATGTTTTTAAATATATTAGTATGCTTCATGCATTTTGTTTCAATTTTGTGAAATTTAAAAATATTTGAATATATCAAATTGATACATTTCAGAGTATAAAATTGCAAAATCTTAATTTTTTCCACTGACATGGGCGTAAAACAGTGTGCAAATAGGATTTTTGTCGGGTCAGAGAGTCTTAAGTTTTTAGAATATGACAAATCATGGTCGATTTTCAAATTTGGTTAAATATTTGAAAATCTTCTAGAATCTTCCAAAATCTTTGTAATCTCTTTAAATCACTAGAAATCCCTTTAAACTGTACGATGTATTGTATAAATATTTAATTTCTAGCGACGGATTTCGTACATTTTATCGCCTACGTAATTACCCGCAGGGCCGTAATTACAAGCGAGCAATACTGTATTTTGTCTTCCTTGCTGATAATTCACGAATCCACACCCAATTTTGGTGCTTTTGGCCCACAGCATTTGGGTATAGTGGCCAACATCATTGAAGTTTCTAAAAATTAACAAATAAATTAATCAGAAACTAATTCATCAATTTAATACCAATTCAGTATGAACAATTAATCAACAAATTATTATTGTTAATAATAATATTAGATGATATAAATACTTTTTCCCAACGCCGTGGACAACTCATGTGATTGCAAAACTCGCCTTCGGCTCGCGTTGCAAACTTCACATTCGTTAAAAAAGCTCCTTCTACACTCGTTGAGAAATACACTATTATACTTACGTAACGGCCATACCACGCTGAAAAACCCAGTTCTCGTCAGATCACTGAAGTTAAGCAGCGTTGGACGCGGTTAGTACTTGGATGGGTGACCATTCAAGAATACTGAGTGCTGTTGGCACATCGTGGGTGTGGTGAGCCCACATTTGTAGTTATTTATAACTACAAGAAAACTATGCACCTAGAAACACTACCCGAAACGGGTAGTGTCACGCCTACCCTGAAAGGCAAATGGCTTAATGGTATACATACATATACTTACGTAACGTGTTCGACCTGATGGGAGTCAAATAAAGCCACTTCGTCGTACCAATTTTTCACTAAATCTTCTAATCCTGCAGGGGTTTTTGCTGTAGTCCATGACATTGCCACATTTTGGCCAACAGAAAAACGCCCTGAAAAAAATATCACAACATTTTTTTAATATCTAATTTTTTATGCTGATGATGTAATATTTAAGAAATTTCTTAGCCATTATATGTGTCAGTCCACAAGAAAAGGTAACAATTTGTTGCAAAATCATACTTTAATCTATGCTCTAATTGGTAAAATATCCTTATGTCCTGGAAGTGACCGGAAGTGAGTAATTTTCATATTTTAACCAAAAATTTAACACGTGCGCTTAGAGCAGTCGCCAACTTTATAGATGCGTTTTTCTCGAAAAGCGAGCGGATTTCCAAATTCCAACTTCAAAAGTGCCCCGGTGACTCGTTTTAACCTTGGGGATTCGTTCTGGGCCTAAAATGTCGAAAATTTATCCAACCATATTCCCTTATATGCAATTCCATACAAAATGGTACCTTTTTTACGCAATGACACTATAATGTATTAAATTATACGTGTTTTTATTACTTACTAACTTTCCTACACTTGTCGTGGCCAAAATGGCACTGATTTACCCATCTCTGTGCTACAAGTGCCAGCTCAGCATCCCAAACCTTTGAAACATCAGTATGATACTTAAAGTAAATATAAAAAATAAAAGCATGCTTCAACAAAGAGACAAACTTATAGGTATTATTTATCCCTTAAATTATTTATTTCACAATATTGGTTTAACTATCTACATATTAATTTATAAAACTAGTATATTATTAGAATATACCACAATTTCGCTAAATCCAAAAGCTAGAATACTGTAAGCCCTTTATCGTTTAGCCTAAGATTATTTAAAATTATTTTACATTGAAATATACAAAGTAAAATTTCTGCAGTAAACAATTTTCCATTTTCTATATTCATTTTTTCAGAAACAAAGAACACAAAAGAATACAAAAATTCTGAAGAATCATTTGAATTTACAAGCGGCTTAAGTAATATATCTTTAAAATTTATTTACAATTTAAAAGAATACATAATTATCCAACATTAGCTCTCTGGAGGGAGTGGAAAAGTACAGAAAAATACACAACCGGAAATCCTAATCATTTTAGGTCTTTTACGATTATGATGCTATATAATCAGAACTAAATTATTATGCACTGCAACTTCTAATCATGTCTGACATGACTGCTAATTATTTGTTATCATAACCTACCTATAACGATTAGCAAGGAACCAATGACCGTTTAAAACACGTTATAGATAATAAAAAGTGCATTCAAGTCAATTATATTTCAATAGATTCTCTTGTCACGCTAAGTATTTAAAAAACGCATTAAACAACGAGCTTATAGAGTCTTTTAATTAAAAGTACCTCGTAAATTTTTTTTGAATTTTGGCATTATAACTCACAAGATTAGGCATATTCTTTGCAGGTGGTTGTGGACCAGGTTTTCCTCGTTTTTCATTTCCAGAAGCCACATTTTGCCTGTACTTATTATGCACATTAACTATTTGATTCCTTTGTTGAGACGTAAGACCAAACGATTTTGCATTACACGATGGTTTTGTATTCTTAAAGAAAACAATTTTTATTCATTAATTTTCTTTTCAAAAATACTCTTGCTATTACATTATTAATCACAGAGAGACATAAATTTATATAAAAAATTAAACATTTTTAAAATATGTAGACACGAACCTATCATAAACTAAAATATACTAATTTTATATCAAATATTTGGGAAAATTTGTTGACACTAATCATTCTGCAAGTTTAAACGATATAAGTTTAAAATAGGAGAAACACGCTATGAAATCACTTATGAAATTACAAAATAAAGCCACGTACGCGAATAGGCATTAACTAAGGAATAAATTAATTCATTACTGAAATATTAATGCAAGTAGAAAATTAATGATTGCAGTTATTATTAAATCAGTTCAGTAAATTATTTTTGTGGGTGAATTAAAAAAAATGAACTGATGCTTTAGAGAAATACAAAAAATTAAGAAAAAAATATTTGGGGGCCAATCATTGTCTTCAAATAATAAAAATAACTAGGACTTGCTCTTTTTCATTTTTTTAATGCTCTAAAGTATCAATAATTTATTATTTTTTTAAATGAGAAAAAAAATTATTTATTGAACTAATTTAATAATTACTGAAATAATTTATTTTCTACTCACAGTAAAATTTCTTTTAATAATTCACTAATGAATTCCCATGGGCGTAGTTGGCTGTATTTCGTGATTTTGTAACAAAACAAATGTTAATTTTTTCCTAAAAAATAAATATAAAAAAAATTCAATTTTTTTCTGAAAAATAAATATAAAAACAATTTTTAATTTTTTTCTTCAAACTTAAAAAAAAATTGTAAAGGTTTTATTAAGACTTTCTTAAGGTCTTAATAGGCTACGAAACCCTTTTTTGTAGGCGCGCAGCGCCTAACTTGACTAATTTTTTTCACATGTAGAGTTTTCCAAAAAATTATTATTTTTATCCAAACAATAGGTACATTTGATGAAAAAATTGGTAAAAAGGTTGCCATCTACCCTAGCTATCGAAGCTTCATTTGCAAATATGAAAATATTTACTATTTGAGCTGATTCGTTTTTTTTTCAATAACTCGTTTCAACTTACGTGGTACAAACACATGGTATGATCTGCACAAATACCGCAATAATTTTTTTCTGCACTAGACAGCACGAGAAACACAGCCAACATAAAAAAATAATGAAAATGGCGTAATAATACCATATTTTCACCTGTGCGTTTCGCTTTGTGTATTTCCTAGCTTAACTACGAGTAGTTATTACTCGGCAATGGAAACACTATTTTGCTGTATGCCTTTATACCTGCTCTACTGCTCACAATTTGCCACAATTTTAACATGGGAATCCTATCAGCTGCAGTTTATCATAACTCGTAACGCAAATATACTAACCATTTTCCGCAAATATGGAACATTTGGGTGATAAGGATAATAAACGAAAACGACGCAGTAATTGTTTATAATCTCTGATAACATTTCTACTTCCTCCAAATAAGATCTTATTTTTCCTTAAGACAAGGTTTCCTTACTGGAAATTGGAAATTTCTTATTTCCTTATTAGAATTTCCTTATTGACAAGAAATTGTAACATTTCATTACAGACTATATTAAATTCCGTAAGTTAGTTATTCATTTGAGAGATCAAGCTTTTAATTAGATATCCTTAAATCTTGCATCAATTACTTCATTCGAAAGATTGCATTTAAAAATATATATTCTACTTCAAAGAACAAATTAAATAAAAAAGTTTTATTTTCAGTTATTAAAAATGTTATTACTATCTTACAGCAAATAATATTGATTACCTTTCATCAAATATTGATTCACGCCAATTCTTAAAATTTCCAATTAGTCCAGGCGCCCTATCAAAAATGGTGCATTAATTGATCTCTGAAATTTAACTTCGAATTTTTGTAGTGCTGGCATGTACAAAAAAAGCCTATATGTTTTAGTCCAAATCCTGGACCGATGATGTACATAAACACAAACAATCGTTGAAGATAGCAAAAACGTGTTTTGCGATGGGGTGATAACTTGTAAAGTCAGGTGCACACATTCCCTTGAATTCACATGAAGTCACTGAAATCACTCAAGTCAGTGTACACTAGGGTAATTCGAAAAAAAAAATTTTATAAATTGAAAGCCACTTAGCACTGAAAAGTTTTCTCTTGAATCCCTTATAACGTGTATAAAATTTGAAATGAATCGATTAATATATTGTGGTTGGGCGGAGTCGAAATAGAATAAACAAATTTTTTAGTCACAGAGTCTTGGAAAAAAAAGCTCTAAAAATTATAAATAATATTTTTCCAGCATGGAAAAACTTTCTTCTGTTCAAAATGTACTTCCAAAAAAATTGAGAAGATCAGATCGTAAAAAATGACGAGTTAATTCAAAAAATTTAGCAACAGATGATACTTCAGACAATGTTTGAAATATTTTTTACATTTTTTTCATAAAGTAATTTTTCAGATGTAAATCTTTAAAAGAATAAGATATATTTTATAGACAATCTGATAAACAATAAATGAATGGCAAAATTAGAAAAGAGAAATAAAATAGTTTTAAACTTAAGGCGTTGGATATCATTTTGTTGAAAAGCTTGATAGAAAAGCTCTTGTATAGAACAATCACCCATTCAAGTTGATATCCTATCAGCAAACGTGTAGAAATTCCGTTGAAAAAAGTGAATTTTTTGATAATAAATAAATCTTTTGGGAAACTAATAATTATTTTGGGCTGTAGTAAATAATTGCATATTTAAAAACAGGCAATATCAGACAGTTTTTTTTAGGTAAACACATGAACGAATCTAAGCGTACGACCCGTCATTTTTTAGATATTTGTGAAACCTACATTTCTTAAATTTTGGTTTTTTCTGTCAGAAAAATAGGTTCGTTGCAATAAACAAAAAATCTGTTTTTACTATCTTCAACAACTGCTTACACACACCATTGGTCCTAGGATTGGGACTGAAACATATAGGCTTTTGTTCTAGATGCTTACACTACAAAAATCCAGGTAATAATTGATGCGCGAAATTAGCTTAATAGTTTATTTTCAATCAAAACTGAGGTATACATCAGCTTTTAAGGAACATAGTCTGCTATCAATATTATGTTGAAAATAATTATGAAGAATCTCTAACTATTAACAGAAAGCCCATAATTTTAAATTGTTCATAGACACCAGAAACTTAAATAAGAAATTCTATCAATTTTTTATTGTGTTTTTAAAAGATGCATTAAATGTTAGTGTAAATAATTTTGCATTTATTTGTTGCTACGAATAAACAAATTTCTTTAAATAATACCATCCTTCAACTTTTTACCTGTTTTAAACAACATTTTCAAGGAAGCACTCAGAAAGTTCGAATTTTCCTATTGAGTTCTCCGAAGCTAGAGGCACACTTCATTATTTTGTCCTTCATTTAAAAAATTATCAGTTTGAGGACAATTATGTGGCAAAATAGAAAAAATAAGGAATGATGATAGCAAAAATAGAAAACGATCGACAATACATATTTTTATTTATTACACAAACAAATAACAATATTAGATATAAAAAAGGAACATTTGGAGTACTAGTACAATATTTTTTAATTGAAAAAATATATCTCCAATTAAAGCAAGGAAAGCTAAGTTCAAAGAATTCCGACTAAATGAATGCATTATAATAAAATATTCTATTTTGTTAATAATTCGATGGTCATTATAGGATTTTGAAAAGTATTGAACAATTATGGATACTAAAATAAAAATTAATATTTGTTGTGCTACTACTGCAAATATTCCTTTTTTTCTGTTAAATAATGTTATTCATTTATAAAATAAGCACAGCTCTTAATTTATGATATCAGCGTAAGCTAAAAAGGCTATGTCTGTCGCCACTTCCATTAAATTACTACATGCACAGGTAGCACCATCTATTTTTTTAAGAGAATGGTTATCAAACTGATCCATCCACCTAAGCAAACAAAAATTTTACTCAATCGCTTGTAAATTGTTCCACTAGAAAGGTGTTTTGCTTGAATTGCTTGATTGAATTGTTAAATATTTGCTAAAATCTTATAATGACCGACAAACTGTTAAGCGTTTTTAAATATATTAGTATACTTCATTAAAAAAATGCAAAGTCTTAATTTTTCACTGAAATAGGTGTGAAATAGTGAGCAAGATTTTTGAAAAAAATTTAATTTTTCGAAAAGTGGACTCAGTACCGTTTAGATTTCCCTGCGTCAATTGGGACTTTTTCGGGTCCGGTCAGAGGGCCTTAAAATTTTATAATATTAAAAATTATGATCGATTTTCAAACTTCTTTAAATATTTGAAAATCTTTCAAAATCTTTGCCATTGCTACAAATCTCTAGAAATCCTTTAAAGTTTTTTGAAATCTTTTGAATTTTTTTGAAATTTCATGAAATCCCGAGAAATCCCTTTAAACCTTATGATACATTGAATAAATATTTAATGCCTAGCGACGGATTTCGTACATTTTGTCCCCTATGTAATTACCCGCAGGGCCGTAATTACAAACGAGCAATACTGTATTTTGTATTCCTTCCTGATAATTCACGAATCCACACCCAATATTGGTGCTTTTGGCCCACATCATTTGGGTATAGTGGCCAACTTCATTGAAGTTTCTAAAAATTAACAAATAAATTGATCAGAAACTAATTCGATATTAATAATTAACTATAACAAATTATTATTATTGATAATATTACATGATATAAATACGTGTATACTTACGTAACGTGTTCGACCTGTTGAGAGTCAAATAAAGCCACTTCCTCGTACCACATTGTCACTAACTCTTCCAATTCTGCAGGGGTTTGTGCTGTAGTCCATTGCATTACCACATTTTGGCCAACAGGAAAACGCCCTGAAAAAAATATCCTGACATTTTTTCATAACATAATTATCTATAATTATTAGGTATTAATATGTTTCTTACTTCAATTACGTGTCATTCCAAAGAATTTATTGAAAAATCATACTTTAATCTATGCTCTCCCTTGTAAAAACATTCTTGTGTTCCAGAAGTGACCGTAAGCGGGTAATTTTCATGATTGAACCAGAAATTAAAACGTGCACTTATAGCACTCGCCAACTTTTAATGCGTTTTTCTCGAAAAGTGGATTTTCGAAATTCCAACTTCAAAAGTGCCCCGGTGACTTGTTTTTTAACCTAGGGGCCGTCCATATACCACGTGGACAGTTTAGGGGGGCGGGGGGTATGGCAAAATTCCACCCTTGTCGACGAGGGGGACTAAATCTGCGAAAAATATACTGAAATGAGACAAGGTATACTCGAGGTATACTCGAATTTTTACATTCTCATCTCAATGAGAAGGTATTGGTTTTATGTGAAAAATGACTTTTGCGGATTTCATTAAATGTTTCGCACACTTTTAAAGGGTATAAAAAGAAAGGACGACTTTGTTAGCCAGACATTTTGGATAAAAATTCAAAAAGTTAAAGCATTTTGAAAATTTTTTAGACCATTTTTTTCCAGATTTAAAAATTCTATGGACGGCTATTCATAGTATTCGAGAAGTTAAACAATTTATCCTCACGATTTTTTTCGATAAAAAGAAAATTATCAGAGTTATAGCATTTTCAAAATTCAAAAAATCAAATGAAAATAAAAATTTTAAGCCAAACAACGCGCGATATAAAAAAAGTCGAAAGAAGAAGTGGTTAAAAATTGTCCACGTGGTATATGGCTGTCCTCTTAGAGAATACATTCTGGGCCTAAAATATCACTTTATCCAGCTATATTCGCCTATATGCAACTCCATACAAAATGGTACCTTCTCTTTAAGGAATGACACAAATAAATGTTAAATTATAAGCGTTCTTAATACTTACTAACTTGCCTGCACTTGTCGTGACCAAAATGGCACTCATTGACCCAACTCTGTGCTACAAGTGCCAGTTCATCATCCCAAACCTTAAAAACATTATAATAATACATAAAATAAATATAAAAAATAAGAGCATGTTTCAACAAAGAGACAAACTTATAGGTATTATCCATTCCTTAAATTATTTATTCCACAATATTGGTTTACCTATCCACATATTAATTTATAAAACTAGTATATTATTAGAACATACCAGAATTTCGTCAGATCCAAAAGCTAGAATAATTGTAAGCCCTTTATCGTTTGGCCGAAAATAATTTAACATTATTTTACATTGCAATATCCTAAGTTAGAATGTCTGAAGTAAACAATTTCCTATTTTCTATAATCATTTTGTTTCAGAAATAAAGAACACAGAAACTCTGAACATTCCTTTGAATTTAAAAGCATCAGAAGTAATATATGATTCCAATTTATTTAGAATTCAATATCTAGTTATCCAACATTAGGTCTCTTGAGGGGTTAGAGAAGTATCTAAAAATATGCAACTCAAAATACTAATCATTTTAGGTCTTTCTCGATTATGATACTATTTAATCAGAACTAAATTACTATTCACTGCAACGTCTAATCATGCCTGACATGACTGCTAATTATTTGTTATCATGACCTACCTACAACGATTATCAAGAAACCAACGACCGTTTAAAACACATTGTAGATCATAGAAAGTGCATTCTAGTCAATTATATTTCAATAGCTTTCTTGTTACGCTAAGCCTTTAACAAAATTTATTAAAGAATAAGCTAATAGAGTCTTTTAATTAAAAATACCTCGTAAAATATTTATAAGTTTTGCATTCTAACTCACAAGATTTGGCATATTCTTCGCAGGTGGTTGTGGACCAGGTTTTCCTCGTTTTTCATTTCCAGAAGCCACATTTTGCCTGTACTCATTATGCACATTAACTATTTGATTCCTTTGTTGAGATGTAAGACCATACGATTTTGCATTACACGATGGTTGTGTATTCTTCGAAAAAATAATTTTTTTTTTCGTTAATTTTAATTTCAAAAATACTCTTGCTATTATTTCACTAATCACAGATATGCATTTATATAAACATGAACCATTTTCAAAATATGTAAAAACGAACCTATCATAGACTAAAATATACTAATTTCATATCAAATATTCGAGAAACATTTTTCAAAATAATTATTCTGTAAGTTTAAACGATATTAGTTTGAAATATAAAAAACGCTATGAAATTACGTATGAAATCACAAAATAAACCCCAGTACGCGAATAGGCATTAACTAAGTAATAAAAGAATTAATTAAGGAAATATTATTGTAAGTGAAAATCAATTATTTTATTATTATCAAATTAGTTTAATAAATCATTGTTTGATTAAATTAAAAAAATTTATTGATGCTTTAGAGAAATACAAAAAATAAAGAAAAAAATCTTCGGCGTAAATGTTTAAACATGGTCTTCAAATAATAAAAATAAGCAGGTTAACATGATAATAATAATAATATTCCTATAAAAATAACTAAAAATAATATATATAAATAAAATATATATATATATATAAAAAATAAATAATAATAATATTGCTCTTTTTCATTATTTTAATTCTCTAAAGTATTCAATTTATTATTTTTTTAACAAAAAAAAAACAATTATTTATTGAACTAATTTAATAATTACTGCAATAATTTATTTTCTACTCACAAAAAGTTCTTTTAATAATTTAATAATGAATTCCTATTGGCGTAGTTGACTGTATTCTTTGACTTTGTAACTTCGGTTACCTTTACCATAAATAAATAAAATATTAATGTTTATGTGCTGGACAGTTTTTTTCACATGTATTGTTTTCTGTAAGATTAAAATATACCAAATAATTGTTTTTATTCAAACAATAATATATAATGAAAAAAATCAGTAGAAAAGTTGTAATCTATCCTAGCAGAATAAATATTATAATTAAGAATCTTTTTCTTCTAATATAGAATTTTTAAATTTAAAATAATGACTAATATAATACTTAAGAAAAATTTAAATATAACATTAATTGATTTTTTTATATAAGTAAAATGTTAAAATCAATTTAAACAAGTCCAGAATAGAAATTAAGTTATTTACCGAAGCTTAACTTTTTTGTTTAATAACTGGTTTCAACTTACGTGGTACAAACACATGGTATGATCTGGACAAATATCGCAATAATTTTCTTCTGCACTGGACAGCACGAGAAACACAGCCATCGTAAAGAAAAAATGAAGTTCGCGTAATAATATCATATTATCACCTGTGCGCTGCGCTTGGTGTGTTTCCTAGCTCAACTAGTTATTCAACAATGAAAACACTGTTTTGTTGTATGCCTTTTTATCTGTTCTACTGCTCACAATTTTCCACAATTTTAACAAGGGAATACTATCAGCTGTAGTTTATCGTAACACATAACGCAAAGATACTGACAATTTTCATCAAATATGATACATTTTGGTGGCAAGGATAATAAACTAAAACTGAGCAGTAATTGTTTACAATCTCAGATAACATTTCTACTTCCTCCAAAATAGGATCTTATTTTTCCTTGAGACATGAATTCCTTATTGGAAATTTATTATTTCCTTTGTTAAGATGTCCTTATTGACAAGAAATTGTAAAATTTGATTACAGACCACAATTACTGTGTTAAATTCCATGAAATTAAATTTGTGTCTAATAAGACGTTTCATTGTTTCTTGAAACTTTCAACGTTTCAGTGAAACATTTCAGTGGCTCACTTTCCTAATTTTGATTTGAAAATATTTATTTTCTTTTAATATCACTATTTTTTAATTATTCCTCAACAAATAAGAGTATAGCAATTATAGCAATTTATACGTATATAAATTTTTTTATATTATATTATATTATATTATCATATGTGAATGAGTGCCTATAAACTTATAAATAATGGGCACATATGAACAATGTATTGTTCGTAGGCAATTATAGATAATGAGGTATTTCCAAGCATTCTAGTTTCTAGTTTTACTCGTGCAGATACAAATTCTACGAAAACCAGTAATTCTTGAGTTCGTAGAACCGGCAACCTGATATATCTGGCCTTATTAAGTTATTATTTAATAACCGAGACTCAATTCCCCAACGTGCTCCAAATATTCTCTATCTAAACTCTATTTCAAATATATTAATCGATCTTCTCTGCAAATACACGCCAGATCATTACAAAGTTTATAGGCAACTGAGGAAGTATCTCAATTCTGAAAACAAATAGAGACACAATCGTTAACCATGTGAATTAACTACCTTCGTTATGTCTCTTCAGTCACTTCATTTTGATAACAAAACTGAATAAAATTTATTGGTCCAGTCATCATATATTTTATCGATTACATAAGTGTCCCATGAAAACAATTTTTTTCGACCTGAGCTTCCGATTCCCATATTTATACATAATTTTTTTTTATAATGAAAAAATACGTCTGAAATGTGGTTAGTCGCGGGGAACACCTACTAGATGAAAAATGATTCAGTCACCTGGAAATAAGTTTTAATATAAATAAATCTTGGAAAACGGCTAGCCTCCTGCACACTGAACTGAACAGTGCTAAAAGACTTAGAAAAAGCTCAAATACTTTTTATTTATGTTTATTTCATAAATTAAACCGATTTTGGATAATTCCGTTCACATCCGCACTCAAAAAATAGTTTAAACTAGAGGTGGGTATCCTGAGTGCACATCAACTTTTACTTTTCAGTTTTTCTACAAATTCTCATATTTCTGTACTCTTCACATAAAAATTGTCTGCAGTCGAATGAAAGCCAACTCGATTCCTTGTAATTAAAGAGGCAATAAAAATGTTCTTGCCCTATAAAAGATCTAAAGTTATGACCCTTGGAAGTCAGCGATTTTTCCACGATTTCGCTTTAATTGCAGTTTTTCACGAATAGCTCGGTTCCACTCTATCCTGAGTTGAAAGTATTTAAAAAGAAAAGGCAGCGCATTGAATTTTGTACAAAACTATTTTTTTTTTAAAGAAGGCCAAACTGGGACTTTTTTCATGAATGTACTTCATTCAGAATATTTTCGTTTACTATTGAATGCAATTTAATACGTTTATTTTTTACTTTAAAACTATTTTACTTTTATCTTGGGATGAATTGAGAGCCAAGTATTCATGAAAAACTGAAATTATAGAGAAATTGGAGAAAAGGGTCAATTTCTGAGGTTCATAACTTTGGACCAGTTAGGGCTAGAACATTTTCCTTTTTTTTTTACTTTACAGGGAATTAAGCCGGCTGCATTTATCTACAGAAAATAAATATATGAGGTGTACAGAAATATGAAAATCTTTATAAAAACTGAAAAGTACCACTTTTCTGCAAAAAATAAAAAAAGCAAACTTTATCAAGCCATATATCGAAACCCATTATGACTAGAACACTTTATTTTTTTCAATTTCTTTTCCCCCTATTTTCTATCTCTAAAGTGTACACCACGTTATATATGTGCTCGAAACGAGATAATTAAAAAACGGATTCTTAGGACGTTTCCCTAAAATTTCAAAGGGTTTCGGTTTCCGCCCTGTCCCGCAAAAGTAGGGCCGTTTTTAAATGCTAAAATTAAGGAGTTAAGCAAAAAGAATACAGTTCCTTGCGTCAATTTCAAAATTTAACAATCTGAATTTCACTTTCTTTAAATTTTGCAGCTTTCTGAATTAAATAATTTAACATTGAAGTATTCAAAATTAGACAATTATAAATAATAAACCATCTGAAAAGTATAAATAAATTTTTTTTTAAAGTAAATTTATTCAGAAAAAAGATCTTCTCCTTTCGCTCCGCTGGGATTCGAACGCCAGGTCAACCAGGTTACCATCTCCGATGATAATACAGATTCTTAGTATAAATTTAATTATAAATTGTTTGAAAATATTGAAATAGGTATTCAATTTTAAATGCTTCAAATTTCAAAATTAAACATCCATTATTGAAGTCATTTTTAATATTCAGATGTATTTATTTGTATGAATGTGAAACACACGGAACAAATTATATAAGCTTTTATCGTTACAAGCAGATTAGTTCACTGATAATAACATAACTAAAATAAAAATAAAGTCATTGTATATTAATACAGCTGCACATTTACGACATGGATATTTCGTTTCCTTAAAGGAAAGTTTATGTTCGATAATTTGGGGGGGGGG
>CAKNYM010012448.1:0-26748 GCA_932195095.1 Andricus curvator | reverse complement strand
TTTAAACAATTTTTATAAACAAACTCAGAGTTTGGCTACTTTAAAACAAATAGGCTAAATTTGTATATAGCGTCAACTTAGAATGTCTTTCGGTTACTCTTTGCTATGATACTTTTCAAATTGCCAATAATTATTAATTATTTAAACAATTTTCATGAACAAATGCAGAGTTTGGCTATTTTGAAACGAATAGGCTCAATTTGTTTGCCGAGTCAACAAAGGATGTATTCGCGATTTCTCTTCGCTATGATAATTTTTAAATTGACAATAATTATCAATTATTTAATCAGTTTTCATGAACAAATGCTGAGTTTGGCTAGTTTTTCAGCGAATAGGCTCAATTTGTTTACCGAGTCAACTAAGAATGTCTTTCGATTACTCTTCGCTATGATACTCTTTAAATTGACAATAATTAGCAATTATTTAAACAATTTTCATGAACGAATGCAGAGTTTGAATATTTTTAAACGAATAGGCTCAATTTGTTCACGATGTCAACTAAGAATGTATTCGCGAGTACTCTTCGCTATGAAACTTTTCAAATTGACAATAATGAATAATTATTAAAAAAATGTTCATGAACATATTCTGATTTTGGCTATTTTTTCAGCGAATAGACTCAATTTTTTTACGGAGTCAACTAAGAATGTCGTTGCGATTACTCTACGCAAAAGTCAGTACATCATCGTAAACTACCACTCAAGACAAATTTATGCGTAAATATCCGCGATAAACGGTAACTTATCAGAGATGTTTACTCATCAAAAAACGAAATTAAAAAGTGAATCGGCGAGATGAAAAAAGTATGGTTTCAACAAGTTACTAGTTATACATTCGATCGTGTGTTCAATCACAGTTAAAATTCCGTAAAAATACAGGGTGTCCCAAAAGTCCCGGGACGGCTGAATCTTTCCTCAGATAAGATATTTTTCAGGGAGGTCAAGGCTATTCTTGAAGTATCTTCCAACGAGGAATTCAATGATGACGTTTATTTTGATCTTGACCATGACCTTCGCGGTCATTTCAAGGTCTTATTGATCTTTTTAAATGGGAAACCCTATTTTTGAACCTTGGAACTGAGAGAGCAGAAAATTTTACGTCCAGATATGACCTTGACCTGAGAAGGTCATGGCAAATTCTAACAACGTACAGCAGGATGACTCGACTGGCATGCATTTTTGAAGAAAATGTCCTGGTGAAGGTCCTGGCCAAAGTCAAGGTCAAGGTCACCAATCGAGCGGGGGCCGAAAATGCTACAACTCTTGCGTTGGACATTTTCTTCAAAAATGCATGCCAGTCGTGTCATTCTGCTGTACGTTATTTGACCTTGCCATGACCTTCCCGGGTCAAATTTTCGATTGGTCAAGGTCATATCTGGACGTGAAATTTTCCTTAATTATTATCCAATCCCAGAATTAGTTTATATATAATTCAAAAAATGAGTTAAACAACCTCCTCAGGGTCCCACCGGGAGCAACTGCCATCTAAAAATGACACCGGCTCCCGGTAGAACCGCATTAAATCACACTTATGGCCACGTCTTACGGCCGTGAGATGGGTGGCACGATGAAATTACGACATCAGGCCGGCGAAACCCTCGTGTGTCTTGAGGACACGAAGCGACCCAAGGATGACAGCCTTCTGCGTCCATCTCACAAGTGCCTTGGCATATTTTTGGCACGCGAGTATGGCTTTAAGGTTACGAACCAGTGATAGTTTCGCACCTCCGAGAGCACCGATCACAAGGACAATTACTTTAACCGCATATTTTGGGTACAGTCGTTGCAGTTCCCTTTTAAGATCTTGATATCTCTCCTCCTTTTCCTTCTTCTTGGCAGTGATGTTGCTGTCGGCCGCAGCCGAGAATTCGATGTCGCATATGGTTCGTTTCTCGAAGTCCTGGAGAACGATGTTAGGCCTCGAGTGTGCAACGGAGACTGCTATCCGAAAATCGTAGTTCCAGAAAATTTGGCACTTCTCGTTTGGGACAATTACCTTTATCTCCCTTGGAGCGTTCATCCCTGAAGATAAAAAAGCCAAATTTTTATTGATTTTATGCTACCACAAAAATTGTAACTGATTCCAGTAAACTTTCAACATCTTATGCACTTAAAAGTAAAATTGATAACATTTAACGGGGCCCAAGATCATTGTTATACAGCCCTGTTTATTAAAATTATTCATTTGTCATCAATATATAAAAAAACAAAAGAAAGATAAGTTTTACTATGTCTAAGCTATTCGTCTGACTTTTGGCTACAAAATCTGGTCTTCCAGCCCACTATGCTATCGTGGCATCTGGTTATTCATCGTTCGATTCCTTGACGACGAATTAATTTTTCACTCTGAAAATTGGGGTCTTATAGTAAAAGTCAAGTTTATTTTTGATTTTCGAAAATTAATGTGAAATTTCAATTGTTTGTAAAAACAGTTATGATCATCTGAAAACTGGTAAAAAACTGTATCAAAATTATTCTAGGTGAAATTTTGTTTTGTGCATTAGGAAAAAAGTTACAAATATTTGAATATAAGACTTCGCATCAAAAACTAAAAAATTGTACCCCCTCCACTTCAATAAATATTTGTCAAAATTAATTAATTTTTTGTGTGAGAAGTACCATCCAATATATATATATAGATAGATAAGGGGGGGGGAAAAAAAAAAAATATTATACTATATACTAAAGAGTCCTTGTCGAAGGAGCCAAATTTTCTGGAACTACGATTTTCGGGCAGCAGTCTCCGTTGCGCACTCGAGGCCTGACATTGTTCTCCAAGACTTCGAGAAACGAACTATATTCGTGATCGAATTCTCGGCTCCGTCCGAATACAACATCACTACAAAGGAGAAAGAAAAAGAGGAGAGGTATCAAGACCTTAAAAGAGATCTACAACGACTGTACCCAAAATATTCGGTACAAGTAATTGTCCTTGTGATAGGTGCTCTCGGAGGTGCGAAACTATCACTGGTTCGTAACCTGAAAGCCATACCCGCGTGCCAAAAATATGCCAAGGCACTTGCGAGATGGATGCAGAAAGCTGCCATCCTAGGGTCGCTTCGTGTCCTCAAGACACATGAAGGTTTCGCCGGCCTGTCGTTGTGATTTTGTCGTTGCCTATAACCACCCATCTCACGGTTGTGAGACGTGGCCATAGGTGTGATTTACCGCGGTGCTACTGGGGGCTATTGACATTTTTTTGGATGGCAGTTGCTCTTAGTGGGACCCTGCGGTGGTTGTTTACCTTTTTTAAAAATATATATATATATATATATATATATATGTTACAACCCAACCTAGTTAATAAATTTTTCCATTGATTAACCTCTTCCTGTCTATGGTTAGAATTGCGGAGGTCTCAAACTGCCATCTTTTAATAATTTTTAAGATGTTATTATTTTACTCAGAATTCTTGCATGTTGAACTCTAGTTTTTTTGTGGTCGATCGTGTGTTCAATTCCCCTCATCCAAGGGGGTATAACCTATGGTTCATTCGGTGGAAACTCCCTTCTTGTCTATTTATATTATACTTCTTATTTTATAATTTAGTGAATTTAGCATTTGGGAAGTTTGACTTTTGATATGAAAATTAATGTAACTCAATTTTATTATATTATATGGAATTACATTTGCGTTTATTCAGCATCCTCCATATAAAGCTATCCTAATTAGGGCGTGACATTTTTTTTACATGAAAGGTTATGAAAATTGAAACGATACAGATTTACTCACCGCTTGCCGTAGTACACTTATGTGACTTATATTACCGAAAGGGGGGAAGGCAGTCCGAAATATTTAATCTTCGGAGAGCTTTCCTCTCTTGCGGGCCCAAATATAACCTATTTATTTTTATTCACTTGTTTCGTTGTCCACGCATCGGACAACTCTAGTCTTTAGAAAAATATACTCGTACGCACACACTCAGTAATTCACATATTTTATTTGTTTTTACAAAGAAAAATATTCCAATGGTCCCTTTAAACCAGGATTAAATCTGCATATTTTTATACTTCTTTATTCCCTTTTTGCTTTTTCTTTGTAAACCCAAATACAACCCTTAAGAATAGGATTCCTTACCGTTTTGAGATTCGGTAAGATATATCATTTTTTATTGGTTCTTTTTAGTTTGGATTTTTCGAGGCGCCGTCTAATGTGGCCCGAAGCGGCTATCGCTAGAAATTTTGAAGTTCTAATTTACATTTCGTTAAAATGAAGATGTAAATTCTTTTTAACGTCCCTTTACAATTATCGGCGTGGAAATGCGCCCTAGTCAGGAGAAGCTACTAGCTTTTTACACTTCTACCCCTTAAATGACATCTGCCTACTCCGGACTTACTATATCAATTATCGGGGAGCAAACCGTAAGGGATAACATTGAAGTACCGTTGTAATTTCTAATCGAGACGGGCGTCGCCGGATCTCTTAAGAAGAGATTTGTTTGAGAGTTCTTACTCGGTTGAAGAAGCTCACCGAACTGCCATGATCATTTTCGATCGATGCTCCTCGTCGATGAGTTTTCAAATTTTTTTAGTGGGGGATTTTGCTAGGTTGCACATTCCTTTTATTTGGTGGTAAATTGTAAATAATGGGAAAGAGTGGAAATAGGTTACTGAACTGTTGCTATTGCAGCATTTTTCGCAATTCAATCGAATGAGTGAATTGTGCCACGAATTTTTGTATTTTAACTTGTAAGAGTTGCTTAAAATTTTGAGCAATATGGAATTCCGCTGGGACAGCTTTTATTTCATTTTGCAATGATACCTGATGAAAGGATTTGATTGCACAATGTTTTATTTTCATTCATTTCAGGATATAATTGCAAGGTCTCACTTTTCCTTCCAAATTTGAAAGTTATTATGTTTGACCCTTTTCACAGTATCGGAATGTCCCATATTGCATTAGTATTTTTTTGTTTCATGAAATTCGGTGCATTAGGGCAGAAGATATGCACTGTTTTGTGTTCAGGTGCGTTAAGGGTGGAACGGCAGGGTGTATTAGGGCAGGATGGGGAGCGGAATGACAGATACTGATTACGCGTGTTACGGGTGATTAGAATCACCGCGCGCCAGCGTGCGTTCGCCGAGGAGCATCAAAACTATGCTCTTTGTTTCTATGTACACAGCAGCTTACTTCGTGTGAGTTGTACCTTGTGTATGAATTGAACCAAAGGTGCTTGACCGCGAGACACTCACACCGTTTTACAATCATATGCGGTACCTCTGCTGATTCTAATTCATACCGTTCTTATTCGTATCTTGCATTTATATATGTATGTCCTAGTTGACATGATTTTTCTTTCATGATCGCTTCCACATGTACTTGCTGTCAGTAATAATTTTTATCTTCCCATTTCAAAACAAAGAAAAAGAAAAGTGAATTTAGAGTGAATGATTACGTAATAAAGTTATTAGGGATGATTATTTTTGTCCCTAAGCATTTAAGAAAAATCATTTCGATTTTCAATTTTATTTATTACCGCATATAACTAAAAATATATATATATATATATATATATATATGTATATTGGGTTTTGATTCCTTGGGAATCGAACTGAAGAGCCTATGACAAAGCCACTGAACGCATCCTCATGTTGCGGATAGAGGGTCCCTGTACCAAGGGTTTCTTCTGAATATGGTTACAATAATTAATAAGCAGTCGCGGACAATTGTCCAGGGATGGTTCCGAAGGAATAATCTCTAAGCGGTGGTGTAATAATCGTGCCGAAGTTGAATGGCAACTGGGTGAGGTGTCTCAAACGGTGACTCTGGGATACCGGTTGACCTCTCAGATTATGCAGCCTTATCCTTGCATGCGGGGCTCTACAAGGATGGACGAACCATTTTCCCTAGCTGCTCGTGGGAAAAACAATGACAACACCAAACATAGTTGTAGTAAGTGCGGTTCAAAACAATCGAACGCGCAGGGCTCCCGACAATGGGTCGGACAACAATGCCGACTACCCTAGAGTTGGGGTAGCCAATCAGTGCTCTTACATTTTTCGCATCAACGTCTGCGAAACCATGCCGAGGAACTCTGAAAAAGGGGTTATATAAGCGGAGCGCCTACTTAAGCACAGCCTGAACAAGCCTGCAACAGAGAAAGAGAGGCGACACTGAGACCAACCGCAGGCAGGCATCCAATAGAGGAAGAGCGATGCTTTAGGACGAGGAGAAATATTAATATCCAGGTTTCTCTCAAGCCCAAAGATCTAGCTGAACTGGATGACGAGCTTCGTGGAGATTTTTCCGAAGAATTCGACCTCTGGACTATCAATTGTAGTGTGTATAATGCAGCAAGAACTAGCGGATTCAAACCGTAAAACAAAACCAACGGCTGATCATAAGACCAAAAGACGAATGCATCAACTCAGCACCAACATAGGCTGGGAAAGGCAGGAATTTCAGAGCCAGGGTCCGACAGTTCGCTGCTGACCATCAGGCAGCATGTTGTTGACAGAATACGGGTTCTCTCAAACGCTAGGAGAAGTCTAGAGCGGAAAGAGAGGTGAGTCAGAGAAAAGCAACAGTCTTTCTCTGACCCATCTCGACTCTTCCAAAACCCTCCAGTTACTGTCGACCACCCGCCCAAACCCGAGGAGGTCGAGGTATTTTGGAGAAAAGTCTATGGAGTCCAGCATCTACTGAAAGAAAACTCAAAGAACATAAATAGCTTCAAGGAGCTGTTTTAGTGCCCTCA
The DNA here is from genome assembly GCA_932195095.1 of Andricus curvator. Taxonomy (NCBI): domain Eukaryota; kingdom Metazoa; phylum Arthropoda; class Insecta; order Hymenoptera; family Cynipidae; genus Andricus; species Andricus curvator. Next base: position 20,052 of record CAKNYM010012448.1, on the reverse strand, counting down.
TAACACCTGAGGAGGAATGCCCACCTATCACTACCGAGGAGGTGAAAAAAGTATTAAGAGGCATGAAGAACTATTTCGCTCCGGGACCAGATAGTATCAGGAAATTCTGGTGGAAGAAGTTTGCTTCAACCCACCAGCATCTGGTCCGTATTTTCACCTCATATCTAAAGTCAGAAGAGCCTATTCCGGAGTGGTTGGGGGAAGGACGCACAGTGCTTCTCCCGAAGATGGTCAACTTGACTGACCCAAAGAATTACAGGCCAATAACTTGTCTGAACACGCTGTATAAGATATTTACAGCTATCTTAAATGATAGGATTGTTCAGACAATCGGACATGTGGGACGAGAGATGTGTGAACAACGCGGCTCAGAGAAAGGCACAGTAGGATGCTGGGAGAATCTGCTCATCGATATATTTGTCTGCAAAGATGCAGCATCATACCAGCGCTACCTATCAATGGCCTCGAATGACTACCGGAATGCTTTCGATTCAACCTCCCATAGACTTATCATCTGTCTGTTGGAAAGCTTAAAGGTTCATCCACACATCGTGAGGTGCATAGAGAGATTGATGCCGCTTTGGAAAACCAGATTTACCAGGTCATCTGGAAAACATCGTGTGACAACTAACAATGTCACCTTTCAGAGTGGTGTCTTTTAGGGCGACACCATAAGCCCTCTTCTCTTTTGCCTCACATTATTGCCACTATCTCTCGCAATTTGCCATTACCAACGGTACTTCTGCGGCAAAACTGGAAATCGAAAGCAGTAGGTCACTCATGTATTTTACATGGTACATCCCAAGATCTATGCTAAAAATAAAGAGAAAATTAATCTAGCTCCTAAGATTGTCAAAGAGTACACTCAAGAGATTGGATTGGAGTTTGGGTTAGAAAAATACGCCAAGATTAATTTGAAGCGAGGAAAACTTAATGGCGTCCCCGAAGACCCTGATCTCGTCGATAGAAGCGCTTTACGACTTCTTAGCACTGGAGAGACCTATATATATACCTGGGCGTACCTAAAGCCACATTCAGGACACAACATCGACTAAGCCTACTCTCCGATGTAAATATAAACGTCTCATCCGACAGATTGTTCAGTGGACGAAAGACGAGCTCAGATCCTCCGATATCGGGTCACGGAAAGTCAAGCACATGAACAAAAGCATGCACCAGAATTACTGTTCCGCGACTTTACATCTCACGCCGTCAAGGTATTCACGGAATACTTAATCTTGAATGTCTTCACAACAGAATCATTCTGGGTACAGCACATACAGTCGCAAATGGACGAGACCCTCTTTTCAAAATGGTCAGGGAAGACGAAGAAGTGGGCGACGGAGCATTTCTGTACAAAGCGGCGGAGGGATATCAGGGATCAGCCAAATTCATCAAACATCCATTGCGAGTACTCACTCCTGAAGGCTCTAACCAAGAAAGCACAGGACAACAACTTTTGTGAACAGCTCCTCGACAAGAGGATGCACAGCAGCTTCCATAGAAGTGCGAAGGATCAGTCGATGTAGTATGAGCTAACGCTTGCATTCCTCAAATCACCCGCATTGAAGACGGGCACGGTTCATTTTGGCGTGTCAAGACGGTGTCATTTCAACTTTAGCACACCGTCACCACATTTTAATCTAAGATATTCCCGATGATAGCTGCAGAGCGTGTCATGCTCACACCGAGCACTCAGGACACATACTATCTAGTTGTCCAACTCATGCGGGAACGACGTATATCCTACGGCACAATGCGGCACTAAGAGTGCTTTATTACCGTCTCTGTCACTCTTACGGCATTAGCCGTGACACCAGTCCACTCCTAGGGAAATAGAATCAATTGTCGAACATGAGAAGCGCCGCATATACTGGAACTTCATATTCTCGAAATTGTTTTTGTTGCGAACTCAAGGCCTGACGTATTTCTCCTTGACTTCGAGAAACTAACAATGTTCGTTATCGAATTTTCAGCACCAGCTCGCAAAAACACCATAGCTAAGGAGAATGAAAAGAATGAGAGGTATAAAGACCTTGTAAGGGAGTTGCGACGGTTATACCCGGAATATTCTGCTAGGCTAATTGTCCTTATCATCGGCGCTCTTAAATGTGCCAAGCTTTCACTGGTCAATGGCCTGAAAGCATCCCTCCGTGTCAACAAAATGCTAAGACCCTTGTGGGGAAGATGCAGAAGGCGGTCGTCCTGGGGTCGCCGCTCCGTGTCCTCAGGGTGCACGAGACTTTTGCCGGATCATCGTATTGAATCCGTCGCTGACTGTAACCACCTATCTCACGGTCGTGAGGCGTGGTTACAGCTGAAATTTTACCGCGAGTTCGCTGGGAGCGTGTGCAGTTTTTCAGATTAGCACCTACTTTCGGCGAAATCCCACGGTTGTCCTTATGACAAACTTTTAATTATATATTAGGGTGACCCAAAATTACAGACTTTCGATCTTTTATTATTAGCAAGTGAAAATACGCTCCTCATACTGAAGAACTAATTGCCATTTTTTGAAATAATTTTTAAATAGTATTTAGAGGTGGGGCCACGCTTTCAAAGTTTTTGGTTAGAAAATCGGTAGCTGATCAAGGAAACGTTAACGTTCCCTGGGCACCTGCGTTACTGTAAGTGAATTATGGGAAAGTGGGCGAGGTAATTACCTGCTAATTTTATAGTCTTGGACTGCGGTTATTGGCACTGATAATGAGAATTTAAAGGTGTCTTCTACCTGTACTAACCTTTTGCCTACAAGAGAAATGTATAGGTATAGTAGAGCCTAAGTGGATTAGCCGAGGCAACAAGTCCAGTATTGAATAAGTGATTTATGGACTACCTGAGTCGCTTACGGACGAATAATTTGTGGTTTTTTATAATAATCTTATTGATATTAAAATTGAAATTATTCGATTTTCAAGAGGTCGCATCTTGAATCTATGAGAAATGACTGCTCTAATTTTCAGCGAAAACAAACAATATTTAGGGCCTAAAATAAGCTTCTGAAAATCTGCTTTTAAGCAAAAATAGCCATGTTTGAGACTTAAAAAATAGTCCAAATAATTATTTGTTTGAATAATTTTTTCTAAAGGACTCTCTTCGTTACTGAGTAAGACGTTTCCAAAATTTCGTTAAATTCTTGAAATAATTTATATGTTAGATTTAAGCATGAAGAAAAATATACTTTCTTTATTGAACTCCGTAAGAAATTAATAACCTCAGCGCCACCTCTAAATATTATTTAAAAATTATTATTTTAAAAAATGACAATTAGTTCTTCAGTATGATGAACATGTTTCCATTTGTAAATAACAAAAAATCGAAAGGCTGTCATTTTGGGCCATCCTAATATATATACAATAAATTACATTTTTATTAGATTATTGTACTGTCATACTATTTGTGATAATTTTATAATCTACCTTAAAAATTAGTTTATTTACATTCTACTCCTCGAATACGATTTTTTTCATTTTAAATAGCTTTTTTTTAATTCTATAACAAAGAAAACAACATAACAAAGAAACCACATAATTCATAATAATATCATAATAACACAATAAATTATACTTCTCCTTTCCTTCGGCGACAGATGTATCTGCTACCCGTTTGCACACTCCACCTATTCCATCTGGAGCACCTTTACTATGGCCAGCTTCGGAATAATTCCAAGTAAATTCTTACACATTAGAATGCCTCATTTTCAAATGTACATCCAAGCAATGGAACATAGACTTATATCGATATTGTGTGCTGAAACTATCGTTTGAAGAAATGTAGGTAATAGGAATTTAATAGGAATCGTATGCAATGAAATTTTTTGTCGAGATCCCCCATAATACTCTCATGACCTTAGTTGGCTTGCCAATAATTCTATGGTGGAAGAGAGATTCCAGCAATAATTTCATGTTATCACATTTTTCGCAAGCACAAGTTTCTCTGTCTGGGTCGTTCATGCTTTTATCCAAAAATGGACAAAATCTGCAGAAGGTTTTGTAGCTAACTTTGAAAGAATCATGACTAGCGACGAATTTTTAAAATCAATTTTCTGGAAGTATCCTTAAACGTTCGTTTCTGATAATAACTTTACCTTTTCGAACAAAATCTTTCTTTCCGGGGCACATGTGACTATTTCCATCATCTTCCACGAACTTCGTTGTTACAAGTTTTAAAGGTGTTGGAACCAGGACCCAAACTCAAAATTGAATTGCCTCATTTTACTTCGTAAATATTAGAATTACATCTTTTTTAGATAATTAGGGCCTATTCCTGTTTTGAATCAAATCTGCATTCGGAGTGAAAAATTGGCTAATTTTAATAGTTTTTTTTTGTGTAAAACGTTTTTTTTATTCTGATACGAGTATAAAAATACGTTTCACACAAAAACTACTGAAATTAGCCCATTTTTCACTCCGAATACTGATTTGATTCAAAACAGGAATAGGCTAGTATTTGTGGAATTCTAGTATTTGTGGAATAAAATGAGGCAATTCAATTTTGAAGTTGAGTCCTGGTTTCTTTATTTTACAAATAAAATTAAGTTTCATCTTAAGAACAAACAATGATTCAAAATTAAATACATCATAAATTATTTTTAAAAATGTACCTACCTGTAACCACAAAACATCTGGCATGATATTTCTTGAAGGGTTAGAAATTTGTAAATACACAAATTGCTCAATCAATGCTAACACCGGACAAAATAAATCGCGCAAGCGCAAAAAAATGAGTAAACAGTGTCAGACGGGAGTGAAATGACAAAAGCGGTGAAGGGAATTATTTAGAAAAAATGAAAACAATATTTTATAAAAAATCGTCTGATTATAAAAGAGAATATCGCTGATAAGATAATATAGTGGTTTTTATAATTTTTTTCCCATCCCTATCGATTGAACGGCACTCAAACGGCACTTCCCAGTGCCGCTTCAGTGCTGCTCGTTTAAAGCTACTCAGATTCCAGTTTTAAATGCCTAGAGAAGTTCCCTTTATAGCTGCGACTAGGCTACCTACCAAGTAGACCAACTGAAAGGAATTAAAAATTAAAAATTGAAATTTGTAAAATTTTGAAATTTCTTAAAATGTAGAAAGTTAGAGATTTAGAATCTACGGGTTGCGATAATTGCACATATCTAACTTTTTTTTAGAAGTTTAAAATTGGAATGAATATAATGTATCTCATAAATGTAATGAGATACACCAAAACAGAAAACATTTTTGAATTCAACTCCAGAATAGTATATTAGTATATACTTTATAATTATAAAATATATGTAATGAGAAAATTCATAAATTAAAAAAGTTATAATAATTTGAACAAAATTCTAAAAAGGGATTCGGGTTGGTGGTGTCCAACTACTGTCAATCACTCTCCCCGTCTGGTACGTGACGGATACAATAGGACCATTCTATGACCGTCGCATCACTAGAGTGCCGTTTAGGTGCTGGAACGGTACTGGCGGGCCAGTGCCGTTTCAGTTCCATTTCATCGGCCGGGATCCGCAACCGGTTTGTAAACATACACACAGCAATGAATTTCGTTTTGTCAGAATGCATTTTCCAGTTTTAATATCAAATTCTAAAATAGCACTCCACATCATAAACTTACTTTTCTATGTAGAATCTTACGATTCTATAATAAAATTATATAAACCCCAGGCAATATTAATCAGAGTATTTCTCCAAATATTCCAAAATAATGTTGAATTGCCCTCACGAGTCATGCATACAATTTTTCATCATATCGATAATCGAAATTCGACTTGAGGTGCCTGTAGAGCGGGTCAAAATCGAGTTTTCTACCCTAGGGAAGAAAGTAGGTAGAAAACTAGAAAGGTAGAAAACTCGATTTTCGACCCGCTCCTCAGGCATCGAAAGACGAATTTTCGATTCAGGTATGATGAAAAATATATTCTTGAAGGTTTATTTCTATATTTATTTTCAGTTTATATTATTTTGAATTACATATACCTATCATATAATTATAAGACCTTGTTTATTAATTAGGTCAAAAAAATTCACAATCTTATTTTCATTTGTAATTCCATTTACAGTATAGGCCAAAAGTTTGAATACATGTAAGAAAAAAACGATTTTTGTAGTTTATCCACTTATTTTACGACATTATCTACACAATTTTGGTATGCACAACATAGTTTTAATATTTCCTGATCCTTCTGAATGTATTTTATAGAAATCAATTTAATTGCAAACACAAATATGAAAACATTACTTTAGATGATTTTTCTTAGGTGTATTCAAACTTTTGACCTGTACTGTACGTATGCATTTAAAATAATAACATTTTTTGTTTGATCTTTCTCTTGAACCCTAGAAAATAATTACAATTATTATTAAAAAATATATTTTGTCCAACATCCGCGATGGAAATGCGGCTGAGGAGGTCGTCGAGAGACGACGAAGATGTCGATTCTACAACTGATGACGTCACAGTAGTCGAAGTAAGTACTTTTTCCACTAGTGGGAAAAGTAAACTCACTTCGACCACCTAGTGCAGGGCTCACCACTTTCCGTAGGTGTTGGCTGCCACGACAAGTGCATGGCTGCCACGAAGTTTTTCTGACATTTTTTGTCTTCTGTTTGACCTAGTCTCGCGGCTGCCACTGGCAGTCTTTGCAGCCAACGGCTACCTTCTGGAGAGTCCTGACCTAGTGGGAGACGGCGATGCGACTCGCGTGATTGCCGAGCTGGCCGCGTTCGCGCGGCAAACTTCACACTCGTCTAGAATCGCCAATTTCTCCCACTCGATGCACAATATACTATTATGAGATAATCCGAACGCGTAAAAACAGTAAATTTTTATTGTCGTATAGCCTTTAATATAATAAATATAAAAAATGGCTAAAAACATAAAACTAAGTTACTAAGTGGAAAACTAAGTTAAAACTAAGTGGAAAAAACTGAAAATTGAAATTGCCAAACGGAGGATAAATCTAACTTTCTTGCATGCAAATTCTGATTCTGCTTGAGGCGATTTTATAGATCTAGGAAACATTAATACTTTCGTCAGGAAGTTGGATAATGTAGGAGACGACAGGTTTTAAAAGAATATTTTCTTCATTAAACACAGATTATAAAGTGATTGAAAATACTTATAATTTTTGCACTCCCAAGAGCATATTCCTGCGCACTGGTTGTCGGCTGTCAAAAATTCAGTTTTCAAACTTGGTAATTCAACCTGGTAGGTATTCTTTTGCACTAACATCCAATTGAACCAAAGCCCATTTGAACTAAAAAAGTTGAATAACGCTGAATATTTTTGGCCTGTAGAAAAAAACAAGATAGATCGGATGTTAGTTATTTAATATGGTAGAGTTGATTTCAATTCGTGGCGTTGTGTGGCGCGGCGTGTACAATCCGTGTTGGTTAACTTTAAATTTAAATCTGAAGACAGGCAGTGAAAATGGAAAAGGGAACTTGTGCTCATCATCAGTCATGATATTATTTTGGATGCATTTAATGAATAAATTGTGAAGGGTACGTAATAATAAAAGTTTAATTAGTTTAATTAGTTAACATTCACAACATTTTGAAAATTTTGTCAAACTTGAAAGGATGTTGAATAGTGATTGAATATTGTGAACCTTTAAAGTTTAACTATTCTAAAAACGTGTCTAAAAATTATTGAATTAAAACTTGAAGCGTTGAGAATTAAAAAAAAACAAAAAAAAATTGATTAGCAGTTCGAACTCGAAAGTTCATTGCCTCACTACCCGATTAAACTCTTATTAATTAATAATGCATTGTGTACTCGGAATAGTTTTGAGGTTAGATTCACATAAAGAATTTTTCGCGCAAACAACTTCTGTTCATTAATTATTCTTTTATTATAATTTGAACGAGCCAAAATCATTATAAAATAAAATACTCGTTGACAATAACTTCAATATATTACTTCATTACTTTATTATTATTATCACTTTCTAACATCAAAACTATTTCGAGTTCGCGGTTATTTATTAATTAATAAGAATTTAATTTTTAAAGCCTGAATTTAATAATTTTTCCATTTTCCAATTAGAAAGCATATATATCAACGTTTTTTTGGAATAGGTAAACTTTCAAAGTTCACATTTTTTGAAATTCTTTAAATTTTGAACGGTGTTTTATTTTAGTTTTACTGAAAGAATTGCTTAATTTTTTTAAACACCTTCAAGTTAAAAAATACACATTTTATTATTTGTTCGTAAAAACAAGCATTTAGTAGATTTTCAGCGGGCACTATCTCATTAGACAATTTAGAACTCTTTTAATATCAATGTAAGGTAAATGTTCCAGTAATCGTGACGGTCCGAATAATCGTGAAACTTGGTTATAATTTCAATATACAGGGTGTCCCAGACTCAAGTGTCTGGACTTATATAGGTATATAAAAATAAAAAAAATAAATCGAAAATTCCTTTTCCAAAAATCAGTTGAAGTTTTAGTTTTTGCGTTATTAAATATTTAAGCTGAACCAATTAGGAGCACGGTATAAACAGTCGTGCGTACGCGAGCGTGATTTCAACGCAGTGTTATTGAACCGAGCGCTGAGGTGGGGTTAGCAAGGGGAGAACAGCCGTCACTGCACTAAGTTGGAAAACCGCTCACGTATACACGTCTGTTTATACCGCGCTCCTGATTGGTCCAGCTTAAATATTTAATAACTCAAAAACTAAAACTAATACTTTAAATCTCGGAAATATTTTGAAATCGTTTAGAATCTTTTGGGATATTTAAAATCTTGTGAAATCACTTTAAAATATTTTTAATCTTTGTGAAATCATTATGGAATTTTTTAATCTTTTGAAATCTTCGAAATATTTTGGAATATATGAAATGATCTTTCAAAACTTTTGTACCATTTTGAATACTTGAAATATTTCGGAAATGTTGAAAAATCTTTTGGAATATTTTTTAATCTTTGTAAAATCATTGGAATATTTTCAATCCTTGTGAAATCTTTGTAATATTTCAAATCTTTGTGAAATCATTTAAATATTTTAATCTTTTGGAATCGTTTGGGAAATTAAAATACTTTCTGAAATGATCTTAAATATTTGAAGTCACCATCAAAATATTGTAAAATATTCAAAAACTTTGTGGAATCGTTTGGAATCTTTCTGAAATCTTTTTAAATATTTGAAATACATTTTACAATGATTCCACAAAGATTTGAAACATTCCAAAGTATTCAAAAAATATAAAAATATTTTACAATGATTTCACAACGATTTTTAAAGATTTCAAATATTTCAATAATATTCCAAAAGATTCCAAACGATTAAAAAAAAGATTAGAATATTTCACAATGATTTCAAATATTCAAAAAGATTTCATGGCGGACTTTACACCAGCTTTTACGAGTGATCAATCCCTCCTCTGAGATTGAAGAAGAATAAAATATATGAAATCTTTCGATACTGTAATTTTAAATTTTTGGTAAAATCTAGAAATTACCTTCAGTTTAATAATATGTGGTTCGACTTGATCATCGAATTCACTTGGGCAAGAGTTGTATCCGAACTGGAACTTCTGGATTCCTGTTAGGACAACGTAATAGACCAATATACTGTCTGAATCTTCTAGTTTTTTAACTGCAATGGTTTAATGAACAAATAAATAAAATTCCAAACGTAGGTTATCTTCTATTTTTAAAATCACTATTAGCATTACTCATGTTTCCTACCTGTCTAACTAACATCACATTTATTTTTTTCTACAGGCCAAAAATATTTAGCGTTATTCAACTTTTTTAGTTCAAATGGGCTTTGGTTCAATTGGATACTAGTGCAAAAGAATACCTACCATTCAACCTTATCATGAAAACTCAAAGTTGTTAGCATGGGAAGGAACATATGAATATCGTTTGACGTGGTTTCATGTAAAGTCATAATTTTTGACTGGTAGTAAGGCTGTTTCCTGGAACTACGATATCGCCTTGAGCAGAATTAGAATTTGCAGGCAAGAAGGTTAGGTTTATCCTCCGCTTTTCAATTCTAATCTTTAGTTTTTTCCAAGATTCATGAAATTGGTTATTTTATAGGCTATACGACAATGAAACTAGTGAAGTGCAGAACGAATTGAATTGTATCATTGGTTCCATTCTAAAAAGCGGTTAGATTAATTGTGATATGGCTCGTATGTTACAACTCGGTAGCTCCAAAATTTTACAGACTGTCAAAAATTCACAAACCTAATGTTCCGATGATACTAACTTGTTAGATATTACTGTTATACGTAATGGAAATTTACCTACCACTGATTGGCATAGAAAAGAGACTAGTTCTGGAAGATATGTTAATTTTCATTACAATATTGCATTTAATGATAAAATTTCGAGTATTGCCAGTTTAACGGATAGAGCTCCCAATAGCACGGAACGTTCCCGGAACGTGTAAAATGTCCGCCGCTTGGGAACGTTCCAAACATAAATTACCGTTATTGTGAAATGATGAGTTTTTAAAAAGACATCTGTACTGAAGAGGTTCTCCATTGGTCAATGAAAGCTTTACGGCTTTTAAAAAGTGGTAAATTATGGACCAGTAGAAAGAAAAATATTTTCATCACCTCAAATTTTAAACAACGTCACTCTGTTTTGATATTTTATCATCCGAAAAGAACTGTTTATTATTATAATTTTTTTTGTAAAATATAGATCGATCTGGGCATTATTTACACAACTAATAAACATTGCTTCAGAATAATTTTTCGACGCTAGGATTTTTTAACATAGAGAATCATTCTGAATTGTGGGTGAACGATTACGAGTTCGGATTAGTACGTTCGGTAGACCATTTTTCCAGCGGAGCTCTTGAAACCGGCGATTTATGCCGTCATAATGCGAAAAACGCATTATGCGGCGTTTGGTCCAGAGTATGCGATACTATGCGGCTTGAAAATTGGAATGAATTTTCTCAAAACATGATAAAAGACTGATACTTTCTCACTCTTAACACTTTTGAAAAATAATGCAATTTATGCATATGCATTAAAATTTAAATCCCTAGCTGGAAGGGATTGGGAGGATCAAAATGAACAATCAATGCATACTTCATATTCGGGAACGTAATGTTAGGAAGTCCCTGTAATTTGTACTCATTTTATTGAAAATTACGCCTTCAAGTCACATATTTTTAAAAATTAGGATTTTCTCCGTAGTATTCTTACGGGAGAATAGAGGGGGTGGTCGGCATCCTTTAATATTGTCTGATCGAAAAAAGACGTGTTTGCTTTTTTCGGGAAGCTCATAAAATTGTGCTTTTGCCGCGAAGGAAATTCGAACATTGCTTTCGGCTTATATTTAGAAGCTTGGGTACTAGGTACTTTGGGAATTTCAAAACTCCGAATCGCGAGTTTATAAATTATAAATCGCATAAATAAATTTGTCTCTTTCCATTCAAGTCTTAATTTTTAGGAATTGTTAAAAAAACAAGTCCAATGGTTGTCTATACATTTTTCATAAAAATAAGTTTCAATATTTCATAATTTTTTCTCATATTCGAGACCAAGGTACAGGTTCATGACTTTTTGACGAACAAACGTTTTTGGTGTGAACACCGTTTGGTGTATTGAGGCAATATTTAATTGGCTTGAAGAGGATTTTTTTCTCGGCATATTTACCGATGGAACCAGCATCACGAGAATATATACGGACCATTGGTTGAATCAGTGACGCTATTCACTGATTTAATGATTCAGTACTTTTTTACAAATGCTCAGTAACTCGCTTTTCATGATTTTAATCGGTGAAGTCTCACTAATTTACTTTTAGGGAGGTATCCTTAAATAAGTTTTTTTTTTTCGAAAAGCGGTTTTTCAAAGATGCAATTTCAAAAGAGCTCCGTTGCCTTATTTTTGAACCTAGAGGATTCATTCTATTCTTGAAATGTTAGGAATTTATACAACTATATGCCCCCTATAAATAACTCTATACCGATAAGTAGCCTTTTTTGCGGAACGTTACTTATGGGTGATATCTAAAATATTAATTAATTTCAAAAAATGTTTTTAATGTTTACGATATGAAACCTCTTATTTTGTTAATATTCAGAAGCTACGTTGTCGAATAAACTTACCAATTTGCAGGGCATAACAACATTGGCGTTAGTGACATGTATAACCATAATGTCCCGAAAACATAAATTGCCGGGTCGAGGATCACTGGCTGTGAAAGTGGCTTTATGTGCTGGTTATTTCCAAGTAATACTGGGCATTTCAACCTTGGTTTACCACGTACCATTACCTTTAGCAGCTATGCATCAATCTGGAAGTCTTGTACTCTTGAGCTCTATGATATGGCTCTGTCACGAGCTAAAATACTTGAAAAAAATGCCGAAATAAAAACTGTATCAACAAATAATTGTATATCTTTAATTAAAAAATGGAACTTGTTTGACCTTTTTGGAAACCTAATTTCAGTTTGAATGAAAATAACACTGGTCAACAAAATGTCAGCTACGTATAAGTGGAATTTATTTCTTCGATAAAAAAAAAGGTTTATTTAATTTTAAGAAATGGAAAACATTTACTTTATTGATTGAAACAAATAATTTATTTAATACAATTTGTTTGATTTAAACAAAAAATTGGCTTTTATTAAACAATAAAAGTATTTATTTGATTCCAACAAAAAAAATGCACATATCGGCTACCAAGTGCCGCGAGACGTTCTGAGGCGCTGCCGGCAGGGAGTGGTTTCCTTGCGGTACTAACCTAAAATCTAAGTTGATTGATCGCTTTGACAACGTTGATCTTTTTTACTGTGTGATATGGTGCTAACGGTTTTTATTTACTTGAAAACTAAAAATCTATTGGAAAATAGACTCAATAAGTCTAGTGTCCAAACAATTTGAAACTTGGGACTTTACCTTGGATATAATTAGAGATTTTGCCACTAAGTAAGTTCTGCGTATAATTATATAACTTACTAGCTTTCCATGAAAACAATTTTTGTTCTATTTTCTAACCTCCTTTATTTATAATGATGATTTATGAAATCGATAATATGTTTTTTTCTAAATTGTAATTATCGCTGTATACTTAAAAGCAGGAACATTTATATTCATTCATTTCAAATGTCTAACTCTGGTTGCCCTTACAAAAAGGTATGACACGAAAAAAATGACTCACCTGTCATTTTTTTGTGTTATTTTTTCGCGACGAAAGGAAAAATGACAGGAAAAAAATGCCAGAAAAAAGGTGACAGGAAAAAAATGACGCGCAGAAAATGACAGGATTGAACGCGGAACGATTATTTTGGTATATAAAAAAAACATTTCAGTTATTACTTTTTGATTAGCATTAAAAACTGTATTTGAAAATACCGGCCTGTCATTTTCTGCCTGTCATTTTTTTTGTTATTTACATAAATTAACTGATAACATAAATCTTTAACTGATCAAAGATTGTAAAGAATGGTTACTGTTAAATGTATACATTTTATTAAGTAGTAAATAAATAATTAATGGATTAAAAATATATACACATAGAGTAATAATGATAATAAATTAATAATAAGGTGAAAGTCAAGATAAAAACGAAAATGAATTGATAATAGTAAATGAATAAATAATTGAGTAGATAGTCAATTGATGGATAATAATTACGTTATACCACAAGAAATACTATTATTTTATATATATAAATGAAAAACATCTAGGTTGAATTCAAATAAAATTGTCATCAAATATGCTTCAATAATTTTTAGTATATCAGTATTGCACTTCATTGCACTGTAAATATTCTTGTAGATTTTGAATGTACGTAGTTTTCTGATTATTTTGCAAAGAAAAATCCAAATCTTTCATCTATCCGTCTTTTAGAAAATCTATACTTTTTAGGTTCCAAAATTGTATTTTTATTTTTTTTTATTTAAGGCATGCGTATCGGCATAATAAAAATTATATAATAGGATTTACATTAAAAATCGAGAAGAAAAATTAAATTGCAAGGAACTTTGGGTTAAATTATGTGCCTTGTTAGGCTGTTTTTTATTTTTTCAATTTTTTTTCGATCTGTCCTTATCCAATTAACATATCCATTTTATTGAATATAAGTAGTACACATTTTTCTATAAAATAGAATACGACTCATTACTGTAGGAATTTTCGCACAATATGTTTAAAATGTAGTACTACCATTAAAAAAAAGTTAAGATAATTACAATTCTTTATTTCACTACCCAATTGCCACTTATTAATTAAAAATTATAAAATATTCGCTAACAATTAATTTCCATTTTAATTCAACCAAGCGTTTTGAAGTTGAATTTATTTCAATCCATTCTATTTCTTCTTTTGCATACTCAAACCTTTCAATACCCTTCAGTACCGTTTCGTGCGATTTTCGACGTTCATTGGCAGGGATTCAATTCTATTGAGGCTGACTACGGATTTTCGTATATTTTAATTCCTTTCAGTACTGTGCTGTTAAATTTTTCAAGGTGCATTGAGGGAGATTGATTTTTTCTCATACCTATTTCCCCGACGGCTTAGGAGACGACCGGAAAAATCAGGTATTCATGTGAATTACATTTGTTAATCCCGATCAATGCAACCCTTCTTACTGGGGATGGAAGCCCTCTTATCCGTCGAGTTTGTGGATTTATACAAAAACTAGTAAAATTACTTCGTATAACGTAGTAAATTTAGCAAGTCAAAAAAACATTTTTGTAAAAGTTTCATATTCCCTCACAGCAATATGATATACTGGGATATTCCATTAGTAGGATATACATTTTTTTCCTATATCTTGCTTGGGACATTTGAATATCCCAGAAACGTCCTAGGGAAATCCTGGGGATATCCCAATTTCCAATTTGCGGGATATCCAACGGGTTATCTCTGGGATAGCCCTGGGAGATAAATGAGATCGAATGGGATATTCCGGTATTTTCTATTGCTGTGAGGGTTAAATCTAGAAGTTTTACATGTTATTTTTGGTATTTTCAAAATATTTCGTAAAATTATCTCTTTCAGTGTAGGTGGCCCTAATAGCATGGAACGTGTAAAATGTGCGCCGCTTGGGAACGTTCTAGTGGAACGCTCCAGGAATGTTCCACTGGGACCTGAGGAAAACCTTCCGTTATCGTTATTTTTAACAATAATTATCTCTTAAACCGTAAGAGATGGGCGAAAATGTATCTCATTTTTGAGTTTTGAGTAGTACCGTTCCGTGCTATTAGGGCTATTAGGGAATAACCAGACCTACTCTTAGAGATAAATGTAGAAACTATTTTGAAAACACCAAACATAACCAAGGGGCCGTAATCTAGAGGAAATATTTTTTAAAGTGGAGTTAATCACGTTTTTTTAGGACTGGGGTGATGTTGGTGACATAATATATGGGATAGAGTATCTTGAAGATGAAGTCACTTCTCAGCAAGTGAAAAGCAGTTTAAACAAAAATAATGATAAAGGGAACATTCCCGAGACTTGTGAGCGACCCAAAATTGAAGCATTAATTGCACCACCGGCGCGCCGCCTTTAAACTTAAAGCAGAATGCACTTGAAATTCCGATATCGACGGAAAGTATGAATTCCAAAAAAAAGGGGCAGGAGGGAAACGTTTGCGGCAAAAAGATTCGAAAAATCGATTCGTCACTTAGTAAGAAGGCTTGCATTGATCGGCATTAAAAAATGTAATTTACTTGAATACCTGATTTTTCCGGTCGTCTCCTAAACCGTCGGGGAAATAGGTATGAGAGAAGGTATTAGAGGGAATTAAATACATTTAAAATAAATTCTACTTTGCGGAATTAAAAACAATTCAATATACATATTTTCTGAAAGACATGGAAGGAATTAAATAAATTTGAAATGAAGGTACTGGAAGGAATTGAATCAATGTAAATTTTGTCCTGTTTCTGGAACAGAAAATAATTCCGAGAGTCGTTGTTGTCGCTATGGAAACTGCCTGGAATTAAATTTTTGGAAAATGTATTACTCTCTTGCGGATTGGAGGTCGGCGGAAGAATCAGGTTTTAAATAGGATAGAAAAATGTTCATTTTTACGCTGAAATCGGAATTTCACCATTCTTTTCAATTCAAGCCTTCTTACTGGCACAAACACGTTGTTTTTCTAGACCGGATATGGGGTATTTTGTGCAAGCCCACTTTGGACCAAATGGGAGAGGGTTCAAAAAGTGGCCAAAATTGAACCACGTGATTGAAGGAAGCCCGCTAATGTACAAGAAATCTTTTTTCATGTGTCTAAATTTCACAAATTAAAACTAAATAAAAAAATAAGTGCTTACAAAATTCACTTCGGATTCGTCGACTGTTTTATGTCCTTCAATAGCTACTGAACTTATAAGAGATGATACTTTTTCCTCCTTTTGCAAACATTTTTGATTACAAGCAGGACCACCGCCAGTGTCTTTGGTGTTTACTTAATTCACGTGAAATATCTCGTGGATTTCCACGTGAATTGTTTCAATTTAGCACCTGAATTTTACGTATAACCCCACGTGGAATTCAGTAATCCACGTGGGGTACCTCGTGGTTTCACACGGAGAATTCCACACGAATTTGTTCTTCTGGCTGTTTATAGGATTCATACACATATTCAGAAAATATAATTTTCATGCTGGGATAGTAAAAATTGCTCCCGTATATTACATGATAAAATGCTATTAGATACTACGTACTTTTCGCCATTGTTTCCAGTCTTTTACAGTACCCGGAATTGCATTTGGTTCTTTGGTTACTTCCTGCCACAGATTTTGTGCATGTTTGTACGTAAATGATGAAGAAAACATACCACTACGCAGTTCTGGATGGTTCGCCATGAAATCTGTAATTACAATCCATTCTGTAAACAAATGTATCGAAGGTCAATCAACATTATTTACTACTGATTGTTCGGATCGCCTTATGTCGACAGATTGTCATGAAATTAGAAAATATGCACCTTTAAATTATTTCTCTAATTTGCAATGCCATTCTGCCTGAATGCCCTGCTTAAAAAGCCGGATAAGATCCGACAGAACCCGGATAAGGTCCTGATAGAAACCGGATAGAATTTTATACGGGTATATATCCGGGCTCTATCCGGTTCCTTATTTTCTATCTGGGAATCATTGGAGAATCTCTGGGTTCTATTGGGAAAACGTAACCAATAATATGTTCTGACAAAGTCGACATTGTCCTTCTATCCGGGTATATCAGGGTCGTAACCGGAGCACGGTTACAGAAATTGATTTCCTCTAAGTCCAAACTAGCGTCTATCCGAGTCTATTAGAAACCAATCAGCTACAAACAGTCAATAAGCGGAACCAGAATTTGATTTCCTGTGAAGACAAAAAGGTGCTCTGTCCAGGTCTATCCCAGAGCAATCTGGGAGTATTTGCATCGATAAAGAGACCGAGTCCGATAAAGTATGGATTATCGGGACTATTGGGGACCTATGCGGGATGTGGATCCAGAAATTGATTTTAGCTGTAATGTATCTACTGTTATACATTAATTAATAACTCCGCTTTTAATGTAGATGTAATATCAGTAGAACATTCTGCACAAGAATCAATAAAGTTTTCATCAGGACTTAAAATGGACACAAAAATGTATTAACCCCGCCCCCCCATCACAAAGTCTCAAATATGACCCAAAAATGAAAAAACTACATTTTTACGTATTATTGTTACTTTTTTGCATCTTCTGTCGCCTTTTTTAGTACAAATAAATAATAATGGGCAATGTAAATATTCCTCATCACTTTTTAAACAATTTTTAATTGTTTGAATAAATGTAACTTATTCCAACAATTATTTTTTGCAAAAAGTGTGAAAAATAATCGTACTTTCTGAATGAGATGTAAAAATTGATCATTCTTTGGAATTTGTGGTTTTTTCAATTGCGGTTTTCCTTTTATCATCTGAATTGATGCAGATATTCTGAAAAATGGAATATGTTCAGTTATATTTGTGAAAATACAACAATTGTTGATTTTTTAAACAAATAAGTATCAAACTTTGGCACTTTGACCTGTAAAATAATTTTTTGTACCAAAAATGCTTTACATTTTTGTGAGAGAGATTTGTAGTCACTATTTCTATATAAAATTAACAATAAGCAATTCTCATTATCTATTGTTATTATTTGAATTCAAATAACACGACATTTTCATATATTTAAAAAATATTGTAATTTTTGTTGTAAAAATTTTTTTCTTATCTGGAAATAATTTAAATTATTGTAAGAGTGAACGTCAGTAACAATTTTTATGAAACATAAACAATTATAATATTTATAAACCATTTTTGTGGAAAATGTTGGAATTATTGGTTTTTCAATTTCGGATTTTCCTTCATCATCTGAATTGATGCAGATATTCTTGAAAATAACATAGGTTCAATTATATTTGTTAAAATAGAACAATTGTTAATGTTGTAAGCAAATTGAATAAATTCAAAGCTTTGGAATTTTCTTAAATACATAACAATTTCGTGATATTTGAAATGAAATAATAACAATAAATAATAACAATTGCTCATTGTTAAGTTTATATAGAAATATAGACTGCAAATCTCTCTAATCAAAATGTAAAGCAGTCAGAGTGCAAAAAAATTATTTTCCAGACCAAAGTGCCGAAGCTTTATGTTTATTTATTTAATTTGTTTAGAAGATTAACAATTGTTGCATTTTAAGAAATATAATTGAACCTATGTTATTTTCAAGAATATCTGCATCAATTCAGATAATAAGAGGAAAACCGCAATTGAAAAAACCACAAATTCCAAATTTGTGCAAAAAATTGTTTGTAACAATTCTAATTCTTAATAATTTATGGATATTCTGACTAATAATCACTCTCACAATAATTTAAAGTATTTTTAGCTAAGAACAAATGTTTTTCAACTACAATTACGATATTTGGCTATTTGTTACTTTAATTTGTTTACAATAATTAAAACATACGATAATCAAATTATTTGTATTCTGGGAGTACTCTTGCGTTGATTCAAGATGATTTTCATTATATGCAAACCATTGTTGAATATTAACTGATAATTATGTGAAAAATGTGGATTTTCTCATATTTTGAGTAAAAATATAATAAATAAACAAATGAAAATTCAAATATCTATGACCAAGGTGCTCTTTGGAATTTAGTGCTCTTTAATTAACAAAAAAAATCGCAAATCGGGGCAAAATTGAAGTCTGTACACTTTTTTGAACGAAAAATATGCGTTTGGTCCCACTGTGTGCCGGGCCGTGTCACAGTGGGGCGAAATGAAAAAACGATGTTCAAAATAACCTGCAGATCACAATTCTCTCCGTGAAAAAATTCAGCATTACATTCTGAAGAAATCCGTTGAGCCCGATTTTCAAATTGTTGTTCGTTTAAATTTTTATAGAGCTGAAAATAGCGAAAAAAATGTTGATTTTTTTAATTTCATATTTTATCTTCTAGACACAATTGTTGTTACACTTCTCCTTCCTCAAATTTAATGGACAGGGATATAAGAAGGAAAAAACATTATTAACTTGGAAAGTGAATTGTTATAGGCAAATGATATCAACAAATTATCGACATTAGGGGTTATTCGTCTTCAAAGTATATTTCTGCTCTGAAATCGCTTGCTTTCATCGTTAGGATGATACGTAGTCATTAACATTTAAGATTAAATGTTACTTGTTTACTTTATAAACAAATGCGAATTTTGGGCGTTGTTAGGCGAAAAGGAACTGTTCTTGCTTCCTAACTTGTTGCAATTATATTGCCAATTATGTACTCTGAAAAAATTGTTGTCACTCATCAATATTTGTTTATTTTATAAACAAACATTCACAAACTCACAAAAATTCTAAGCAGTTTCAGTGCGGAAAAAATTATTTTCCAGGACAGAGTTTTATATTTACTTATTTCATTTGTTTCCAGAATCAACAACTGGTGTAGTTCAACACACATAATCAAACATATATCACTTTTCCGAATGTTACATTGTTGATTTTTCATAAAAATTGTGACTACACTGTAAAAAATAAAAAAAATGTACCACTTAGAATGGTAAAATTACCAACAAAAAATTGGTGCAATTTTACTACTCTGATTATG
>CAKNYM010012444.1:0-11799 GCA_932195095.1 Andricus curvator | reverse complement strand
TTACATTTTCTGAAAAATTCGACTATATTTAGCTTGAAAACTTAACTTTTTTGTTGAAAATTCGTCTTTTGGGGTTGACCATTCATATATTTTAGTTGAAAATATAACTACTTTATTGCAAGTTTTATTGTGAATCCTTTTCATTTAAATTTGCATGTCTTCAGGTCAGGGATAAAAAATTATAAACAACTGACTGAACTGACAAATTTATTTTTCTTCCTTGTCAGACAGTTGACAATACGAAGACACTAACGTATGTCGGGTTGCCTACCAAAAAACTCAAAAATAGTAATTCAAATAAAACTGTCAAAAATGTACAAACGCATTCACAAGTTCTGTATTAAGAAGAAAAAGGTATTACTTTTTGTCTCGAATAATATTGATGTTCATAATTAATTAATCTCAAATATCTATTAAAACGCAAACAGTGGCAAATTTGAATTCCCGTTCTCATATGCGCAGCAGTCGCAGCACTGATGCTTGTGCGCACTACCACTGCCGCACTGTGCAGTGAATGCGTTTAGTGCGTTTAGTCAAATAAAATGGCGAGAAAAAAGGTTGGATTAAAAATTCGTCCGAATTCAGTTGAAGAAAATGAATCAATTTTACGTGAATTAAGGACACAATATAAGGTTAATATTGACGAGGAGTGTCAATTTTCTGTTTGGTTTAAATTTAATAATTTGTGAAGTTTCCAAGTGTGAAATAAATGATGGATGTTGCAGGTAGACGACAGGAGTTCAAAGAATCTAAAGGAACTTTTTACCACTATCAATAAGAATAATTCATTGAAGGATGTTGAAAACGACAAGAATTTCGTCGCTTTCAAAAATGCGCATGAGGTGAGCGATTTTGAGCATTTGCTTGTCAAAAGTTTTTTGAGTTTATATTAACTAACCTACAAATTTCTGTCACTGATTTTAAACTGATTACATTATCGTGTTTTCTTTACGGCATGTCATAATAAAGAATCAAATATGACGTAAATTTGTGCGTCTCACTTGTTGGTGTTTTGGGCAATGTATTATATATGTTTTGAAAGGTTTTAGAAGGCATTCACAATATTTGTATTGGAATGGGTATGTGTATATATAGTTCGTATCGGCTTTGTAAATAAGATAGATAACTTGGATTACATAAAGTCTTTCTGCTTGTGTAGTAATTTCACTGTTGATAATATGCTTCATTGTTCTTGTATAACATGATAATTTGTTGCAAATTCTGAAAAATATAAATGAATGTTTATTCTTTCGAAGGTTGATTTTAGTTTATGTATGCACTACATGCATATATTTAATGCCACGTCGCTATAAATACGAGAAATATAATTCTTTCGTTAGCTTGCATTTATTTTGAAGGTTGTGAAGGAGTACTGAGATTTTTTTTGTATTTAAAAGAGAAAGCATT
Organism: Andricus curvator; assembly: GCA_932195095.1. Lineage (NCBI taxonomy): Eukaryota > Metazoa > Arthropoda > Insecta > Hymenoptera > Cynipidae > Andricus > Andricus curvator. Next base: position 10,392 of record CAKNYM010012444.1, on the reverse strand, counting down.
TATTCTTTAAGCAGTTATAACTCTAATTTTGCAAAATAATACATTGTTGCTACGCTGTGTAAAAAACTTGTTTATAGATAGGTTGTATTTTCACGTAATTTCACGAAATACTGTAAAATCGCTACGATTATCGTAGTAAATTTTCAAAGTTTTGGTAAAATCCCTACGATAATCCTAGTGATTTTACATAGTTACACAGTATTTTACACAGTGGGTAGAAAAAGGGCCTACGATAAAGTAGGGTAAATTCGTGATATCCAATTCCTGTTTTTCTTGTTTCTATTTCTACTCTAAATTTTTATTAGAATTGTGATTTTAATTTTGATTTCCTGCATTGACATAAATTATTGTTTTCTTCATTATCTGTTTAATGATAATCAGTAAAAAAGATCGGAATATTATATCTCATGACCTTGAAATTAAATTTGACTGATAAGATCTAAGAGAATTAGAAATTTAGAATAAAATTTATTACATACCATTGTCCATTGATACCGAGTTTGAACAGGGGGATTCAAATATATTCTAAAATCATTTTAAAGCCTGCAAAATTATTGCACGAAATTACGTTGTACAATCAAATAGTACAAAAATGCAGAAAAATAAAATATCTGTGTCACTTAGAAGCCTCTCTTTTTCAGACAAAGGGAACGTACGGACCGATCCCAGAATGTCCACCTGGAACCTGGTGGGGAATTCGAGTAGATTGTTCGAGGCAAGGAGTCCACAGGCCCTTCAACTTGGACATTCACGATGGTCCATTTGGAGCAATTTCGATTTGCACGCCCCAATTATCAGAGTCCAAGGACGTGGACTTGGGCGATTTCTTAACCCTGACTGGGCGAGAATATTTCGAAGGGAATTCAGAAAACGAATCCCTCGTTTTGAACTATCGAGACTGCGTGCCTGTACGTTTTGTGAGAAGCTACAGCCTCTCGAACCAATACTCTCCAAAAACGGGATACCGATACGACGGTCTCTATCTTGTTATCGCGCACTGGATTGGTGAATCTAAAAACTCCGTAAAGCATCACAAATTCGCCCTCAAACGTCTGGTCGATCAAGAGCCTGCACCCTGGCATCAATCAAACGCAAAATCTTCTCTTGAACCTCGAGTCGAACGTGCCAAGTGTTTACCAACGAGATTGGCTTGTACTCTTCGCAGACGCTCCCACAAATTGAAACGCCAGTCAGTTTCCAGTACTGAAAGCGAAAAGCATAACGGCGAGAAGTTTAGCCAACAACTGTGCGAATCTCCTTCAGTTTCCCATAATGGAAGTGCCATACTTACCAGGCAAGTTTTTAAGAAACCGAATGCTTTGGAAACGACACTTCTCGATTCACAGTCGTCATGTGCTGAACCCATTGTCCGAAAGTCTTATTTCTACAAGAAACTTGGTCAGTCGCAGTTGCAAAAAACAAACATCTCTGTTCGCACAGATTTGTATGATTCGTTTCACAACGTTCAACAGGAAGCAAAAAGATGTGCGCCGATGATTTTCTGCAGGCTCTACAAGCCTAGCAACTTGGCAAAACCTTCCGAGGCTGAAGCACCGAGTGAAGAGAAAAGAACTTCAAACGAAGAGCCTGCAGCTGATTGGTCGGAAATCAATAATTCCGTTCTTCATAGGAAAAACATCGAGGATGAAAGAATCACAAAGGCAGCCACGGATTCTGAGGAAGAGACTGAAGTTCAGAGGTCAGCCTCGATTTCTCGCGAGGCGATTTGTCGGATCGTTGGGTTGCCGGTTAGGAGCGAAACTGACAATATTGAATTTGATAGAAGGGACTCGGAATCACCTGTTCAACAGGAGAATGATAGATCTGAGAAATGCAAATCTTCAGCGAATTCTACGAGTTCGGATACCTCAAATTCGTTGGACACGTTGACTCCTGATAAGATTCTTAACTTGGTTGTAAAGGAGAAGCGTAATCCGATGGCCAAGTTGCTGATAGGGAACGTAATAGGCTTGTCGATCGAGGAATCGAAAGTGATAAGGGCCTACAACGCTTTGATCTCAAAGGAAAACAAAGTGAGTGAGAATGTCGATCGGCAGAGCGAGAATAGGCTAAAGACTGCATCAAACTTTAAGATGATTTCGAAGCGAATTCTGAGGCACAATAAAAACGACGAGAATCGAAAAAATTATTCCAAATTGGCAAAGAGAAACAGAGGTTGCAATGATGCTGTTCAGAAGACTGGCGCTAATCCAAAGTTCAATGATGATCCTGGTGGTGCAATTGGATATTCAAGATCAGTGAAGAGGAAGAATGTCACTGAGAACTCCAAGATGAAGAAATCGCCTGGGTGTAAGAAGCAGAGAAGGGAGATTGCGAATCTTGTGATTGATGCTAAGGTGGGTCCTCTTATTAGAGGACCTAGGAATAGACGTCTTAGGTGTCAGAGTCATAAACGGATGGAGAAGGAACATGATGGGTTTATTGGAAATTCAGCGTTTCCGAGGAGGAGAGGTATGCTTAATAAACAAGCGAAGCGATCGGAATTGTCCAAGAGGAGGAAACGGTTAAAGGGAGGGATTACGAAGCCTCGGAAATTGCAACCAGGGAATATAAACTTGAATCTGGCGAGAGGGAAGCTGAGCAAAACGCTCGAGGTTACGAGAAACTTCCAGGAGATGCTGACTAGGAGTTCTGATGTGCAGGTGAGTTGATTTGTTATTTTTTAATTTAATTCTAGGATCCTGGAATTTTATGTCGATTCGAATTTTTCTTTCTGAAGTACAGGGCTCGTGTTGACGCCACTATTCACACTATTTGACACTTTTTTAAAGATGCCACTATTTTGAAAAAAATACCACCAATGCCACTATTTGTTTATAATTGCTCGCTAATTCCGCTATTTATCCACGTTCCCTTTCAAAATATTTTCAAAATTATTCTCTGCTTGGCTAAAATAGCAGGTCTATCATCTCAATACAGAAATATATCCCGGAAAATAGTCCCAACGGCTAATATATACAAAAATGTATCCATATTATTTTTAATTCATCTATTCTTTATTTCCATATAATGCCTCCAATTGTGCGGTATTTTCGACTTTTTTCGACGAAAAATCTTTTAAAATTGCATCAATTTAATTTGTAACAATTTTGGTGGAACAGTTTAAAGTCGAAAACATTCGAGATCATATATTTTCAAATTCTGTTATTAAAAAATTAAGACATGATAATGGCAGCTAGATAAGGAACAATTTTTCGAAATTTATTTTTTAACGCTTTCAAATAATTTGGACACATTTATCGATACATATTAGGATTATGTAAAAATAATTTTTCCTTTAACTAGCAAAAATAAATGTTAAAATTATGAGAATAAACAACTGGATAATGACAATTTGGGTTTTCCACTCTTGAACATAGAAAAAAATGCTTTCACCTCCCTAAAACTTTGTAAACAATGGCCTCATACTTCTATCATTTTGACTAAATTTTCTGCCATGTGGTGTAGAAATAATTTTGTTTTTGGTCCTTATTCAGATATCATTCTCATATTTTTATAAATTTTTAAATTCCACTGTGAACCTTTTTCGAAATTTTGGCATACCAAAGAATATAATATATACTATATTGAACATATTTGATAGGCCTAAAAAAGTTCGTATTTACGAGATGAAAAACTGGATAAGGACAATTTGGTTTTTCCCCCCTACAACACAGGAAATTTTGTTTCCTATTTTTCTCTCATCTTCAATGTTGAGTTCTTAGAGAACACATGCTTTTATATTTTCATCAAAATTTTATGTTCGAAAACCTATCACCGAAAACTTTGTTTCTTCGTCCTGTAAAATTTCATTTCATTATATAATTCCTAAATGAAAGCATTAATTGTTGATATATTTTAAGTTGAATATCTTTTAGAAATTAATTATATCAAATTGAAAAAGTTTTAAAATCAGCAATTTCATTAGATCACATTCAACAGTAAAAATATCCAATTAGAAGCTTTCAAAATTTTGAAAATTGAAAAAAAAAATGTTTAAAGTTTAACAATATTTGAATGTAAATGGCTTCAAGAAAGTAAATATAAGCATTCATATTTTATTAATAACGAAGAAAAGGTTTTCTGTTTTGAAAATTAGAAATCCTTGCAAATTTATAAGTATTCAAATATAAAAGATTCGTGCTTAGAAAATGATGAAATTGAAATTAAACAAGACAGCAGAAAATCGAAATTTTCCGAATTTGCAAGAAGTTACCTTTACAAAAAATACTAGAGCATAAAAAATATTTCAAATGGAAAGAACCTTTAAATTAATAAAATGTTAAAATTCAGGCAGCTCAAGTTCAAAATTCATGCACATTGTAAAATATAAACTTGTCTTATTTGAAAATAATGCAAGTTGATAAGTTTGAAATTTTACAAATATTTTAGACGTGTATGTAAAGTTCCTGGGATTTAAAAATACTTCAAAATTAAAGTTCTCGTTGAGGAAATTTATTAATTTTATTGAATTTCATTTTATGCGATTATTTTTCTTTAATAATATTTTTCTTTTCTGCTAAAATTCTAAGTTTTCTGTAATGGAATTGTCGTCGTAATTTTTCAAATTCATTGTAAATTATTCTGGAAAAGACTTGAAATTTGGAAATCAAAACTCTGTAGCAACCCTGGCACACTCTATTTTTTTTACAGAATACTTTTTTCTAATGAGTTTTAAGTATATCATGCACACACAAAATAAAGTATCGAGCCATTTTTGAAATGGATAAAACTAAAATTTAAGAAAAAAATGTAGTTACGTATTTTAAATTAATTTTCAGAAAGTGTTATTCCATATTAAAAAGTGAGTAAAAAAGTATTATAAAAGAATTAGGGAAATTCAAAACGGCGTTTTATGGAGGTTTTTGTACATAAAAAAATGGTTTTTTGCCATTAAGGTTGTTAAAGCGTTTTTGTACTTGAATTTTCTTTATTGTTTATCGTTTTTTGAAAGTTTTTAAACATTTAAAAAAATTTTTAAAACAAAAGTGCGAACCTTTATTGAGATAAGTAAAATCCAATTATTTGTTTTACAAACTTAAATTCTTTTTTAGGAAGTGTTACTCCACATTAAAAACTGAGTAAAAAAGTGTTATAAAAGAATTGGATAAATTGAAAACTGTGCCTTTTATGAAGATTTTTGGATAGCAGTGAATCTATTTAAAAAATTTCATGCCTCTATTGACAATGTTTTTTATCTCTGAAGTGAGCCCGAGCCGTAAAAGTATTTGTGCCTCTATTAAAGCGCAATCAAAATAAGAAGACAATATTCCTTATTTCTGTAAAAACAACCCTCCTTAACAATTGTTTAGTTTCTATCTTTTAATCTCTATTTTCAGAAAACCACCGTGGTTCAGACGGTAAAAAAGTCAAGGATGGTAGACGCAACGGCCCAATGTTCCCTCCTAAGTGATCCCTCGATGGATTCCTGCCTGCAGGTTAATCCTGATCCTGAGCAATCCACTGATCCTCTCTATAGTAGTGACCGCCTGCCAGTAGTAAAAGTAGAGGAGGTCGACCTGGACGAGATCAAGTCCGAAGACGGTGCGGAATTTTCCGAGGAGGAATCCGTCGGGAGCCACGAGTGCCTAAACACCGACGAACGGTTAAGAAATGAAAGTCTGGAGTCTGTATATAATGTATATCCCTTGATTCATCGAGAATCAGCATTCGTACCTGTAAATTCTTCGAGTAGTTTAAAAATAGCAAGGCTGCGTTCGATTGGGTTTCGGCCAATTCAGATGGAGGTGGACGATGATTTCGCTGACAATATTAGTAGGACCAGCGATGGTCAAGATAATTCTGATAGCATCACAAGGAAGGATGCGGACGAGGAATTTAATAAATATACCAATGATGAAAGCAGCATCGTCGGTTACATGGACGATGATCTTCATTACGAGGACATCGAAAATGAGGACAGAAGCGTCGTTAAGAAAAGGATGGAAGTTTTTCTAAATAGGGTTGGGGCTCCCACAGAATATGCAGAAATGAATACTCCCTGTAGCATTCGTTCCGTGGATTCAAATCACAGTAGCATGCAAACTAGTGGGAAACACAAGGATCCTCTTAGTCAAGGTTTGGAAGACAATCAAGACAGAGCCTGGCATGGATGGAGAAAAGTCTCCTCCGAAAAAGGAGATGAGTGGATTGGCTGGTAAAGCTGTGATTTTCCGTTGAACTGAAGTTACAGCCTACGTTTTATTTTTTATTTTGTATTAATTTTGTGTACTGTGAGGGGCCCTTCGAAAATTAGATAACACTAAAAACTAGCATTACGTAATTTTCGAATGGCCCCCTGGGGGGGGGGGTCCATTTAAAGAGAGTATTCACTTTGTACTTTGAGTGCTGGTCATTCCCAAAGATTTGTTTCTTTTCTAGATTGTTTTGGAAACTTTTATTTTGTATTTTTTTGAGAGTCAGACATTGGTACTATTTTCGTTCTTGGAAATAAACCGATGTATTGAGTCGTGTAGAATTTGGACTTTTTTTTGTTTAATTACCGATTTACTTATCCAACTTCTTCATCACTCTGTAGAATTTGTATTTAAATTTTAAGTACACGTTCTTCCAATATCAGTAGAAAATTTGTAGGTTTTTTACTCCTGATGAATAACGATCTGATCAACTGAATAATTTGAAATTAAAGATTAAGTCTTGAAAATATTGGGCGAACGTGTTTCCTTCACTGGTATTCAGAATTACGTATATTTTCGGTCATATGTTTTTTACGAGTGTGTAGAAACTTATATTCTTCAAAGAATTGTTCTATTTACACTAAAAAATACCTAGATTTTTTCTCGTTAATTAGTAGAAATGGAAATAGGTGAAAGAAAATGTTACTGATTAGAGGATTATGTAATTTAATTAGAGACGTTTTCTACCTCTTCATTAATGCTGCATTCAATTAGCCTTCATTACTCAAAAAATGATTAGTACTAGCTACATCTATAAAATATCTATAGTCTATATTTTCCATACTAATTTATACAAAAAGTATTAACACTCATTTTTTAAAAGAAGGTACGAGGTGCAGGTTTTAATGAGTACGTAGGAGGCGTAGTATTTTGAATGAAGACAGTTTTGGGTTTTAAATATAGCTAGTATTTTTTAGGATTTTAAAATTCATTTTAACCATTAAAAAAATAAGAAGATGCCAGAAAAAAACTCCTAATCTGGAAAACAAGAGGCTTTCTGTAAATCTGGGTTTTATTATTTTTATTTTCTAACTCTAAAATTTAAAACAATGATCTCTGTGATTATATATATAAGTAGGGCTTGCGTGAATTTAATTTTATTGACAATTCTTTTATGTACCAACGTTGACAAAGTTTTTAAAGTTTACTGTGTCACACCTTTTGTAATGCTTGCAATTTTTTCTAAAATGTGCAATGGTTAAAATATATCTATAGATGTAAATATATTCGCCTTCGTCTCTAACTTTGGCCTTTTTTTACTTATCCTTTCACAAAAGATCTTAATTCAATTCAAAATTGTTAAAATTTTAAAGAATATGGATTGAATCAGAGTGGCCGTTTTAATAGAGACAAGTTCCCGGCGATATCCCGGTTCGCAAAACTTTTTCACGGTCATTGAAATAAAAAAATTCGAACTCTTAAAGCTGAAAATGTTAAGTAATCAAAACGGCACTCTAAATTAAAGCACTTAAAGTGGAACTCATTTTAATTTAAATTTTTACAACTGAAGTTTAAAATTTCTTTAATTCAAACAATCAATAATTTACGCGATAATGTGCAATGCAGTTTGCAGTAAAAGTATTTACTTGCAGTATATATATATATTTATTTGCAATATTTACGTATAAAATTGAAGCTTTTAACACTTTTCAAATGAACAATATTAAATTAAGTGCCGTTAAACTGCAAATTTTTTAACTTTTATAAATCGAATAGTTAAAAGTTTTCTGGTTAGACCATAACACCATCATTTTCAGTGCTCTAAATTGAAAAACGAATAAATAAATCAATAATTTTTCAAAATATTCCAAGCAATTTTAAGTTAGAAACATTAAAAATTGAACGATTACATTTCTTTTTAACTGAACACTTTTAAAATTAGAAGATAAATTATTTTTATTTAAGTCGTTTCAAATTGATAATTTTTCATGTTTATTTATACATCAAAATTTAACAATATTGCCAGAGATATTATAAAATTGTTCCTTTTTTTTAATTAAAAAAATTCAAATTGCTTGGATTAAAAATTAAATATTTTAGACTGACAATATTTGAATAGGATTTGAAAGGGAATAAAAGCGTTTAATTATGAATCCATTATTTTGAAATGATTTTAAAATGGAAAATAATTTATAAAGTTTAAATTGGACGTTTACATTTGTTTAGCTGTTAAGGATTTCGAATTGAAACAGTTCAATTTTTAACGTTAAAATCGGTAAACTGTCTAATTTTTAACATATTTGTCTTGTAAAATCAATTATTGTTCAATTTGTAATATTCGAACTACTGTTCAATTTAAAAAAGCATTGATTATTTTATAGATACAGTTGATCAATTTAAACCATTTACCAAAAAATTTCAATTTTAAACGTAATTGTTTAAGACTTCAAAAGTGCCCCTTAAAATTCTTTAAATTGAAAATGTACGCTTATTAAAATCGAGTCCTGAAATGGAACATTTTTAAAGTGTAAAAGATTTTAGAATTACTCATTGTAAACTGAATAATTTCATAATTGATAAAGTTGACAATTGAACTTAACATTAAAAAAAAAGTTGAAATTGAACTTGTTTTAAATTGCATTATAAATCATGTAATATGAAATTTGTGATATTTCACGTGATTGGATACATTTTTTTCCTAGAAGTTTGTAAAATTCCCGGTCAAAAAAGAAATGTATTGAATTATTTGAGAAAAGCAAACAAAAAGTTGTGGCTTCACACTACCGTCGAAAAAGTTTTTAAAATTGAAGTCGGTTAATGTCTTTTTTATTCCCAATTTTTTGTAGTTGCTCACTACAAAAAACTTACCCTGGTGGAAATATTTTGACAGTAACAGAGAGAAACTTTCGCTGACAATAAAGCACAATAATGCAAAGTAATTACTTGTAAAATTCGTAAGTGTCCGAATTCTAGTGAGTTTCTAGTATAATTATTTTTGTAATTTTCCATTGATTTTTAAAACATTGATCAAAATTGCATAGCAATTTTTTTGTAAATATAATTACAAAAAAATCTCGATGATATTTTTACCTATAGACTTAAATCCAATTGTACTTCATTTTTTGCTTGGCTCAAATGATTTGATTAATTTCAGAATTTTCAGAAGTAGAAATTGTAAAGGGAACGAAAAAAAATTACACAGATTGCCAGGTATCGATAGTTTATTTATCTCCGACACATTTTTATTTATCGTTCGTCACTCTCACTCCCATAAACTCCCACCCACGGCTTTCATAAATCGAAATTGTTAAAGAAAAATCATTAGTGTCCATTTTTTCTCACGTTATTAAATACAATCTATAATAACGATATATATAGTATATACATTTAATAGTGTTTTTTTCAATCTAGGACGCGAATGTAGTTTCCTGGCTTAATGAGGACCTTTTGCATCTTTCGAATCACAATTTCTTCGGTAGTAGAAAGCTAGTAGATAAGAGAGAAAAGCTCAAAGCAAATTCTGATAAAAAAAAAAATAATTTAGAAAAGAAAAGGTTATGATTGTGAGAAACGATTAAAACTTGTATACAGAAGAAATCTATAAAAAAAAAGATAACACAAATTACAAGACTCAAAGTCCTACAATAATAATTGTCACTATTTAATAATAATAAGTACTGAGTCGATGTTCAAGTCTTGAAGCGTGAAAATTGAGTTATTTGTCGTGAAATGAAAAAACGTTTCACATTAACACATTAATTTTTCTTGCAACATCAAGAGTTGTTTATCCTTACCATATAGCGTGGAGACTTTTACCAAAGTGTTGGGCGTTACAAAAAAATTTTAATGCGTTGCAAACAAATTTAAATGCCTCCAGTAAGCGTAATTGTTTGAAATTCGAAAAGCCCACGCTTGAAAAATCATTTTCGATGAGGATGAGTATTTTCATTAAATGTTTTTCTGCTGAAAACTATTGTAAAGAAAAGCGAAATGAGAATTCGGAACACTTTTTTATATTTCACAATAAATTAGTTTTCTAAACATTCTTAGATTATTTTTCTTTAAAGAAACAATTCATTTTAACATTCCTAAATAATTTTCCGATTCAAGAAAAAACTGAAAGTGCATACAAAAATTGATACTTAACAATAAAATTGACTTTGCAAAATTGTTTTCCAATTTCTTCATTTCGGGTGTCTTTAAATTCTTACTTTATATTAAATGAAAATGACTGCAGTCGCAAAATAAAAAAAAA
>CAKNYM010012442.1:0-15624 GCA_932195095.1 Andricus curvator | reverse complement strand
AAAAAACCTCAAACCCCAAACCCGTAAACCCACAAACCTCGAACCCACAAACCTCAAACCTGAATAAACCTCAAAGCCACCAAAATTAAACCTTAAACCCGTGAACCCAAAAACCTCAAACCCAAAAACCTCAAACGCATAAACCTAACATCCACAAACTTAAATGCCCCAAGCCCATTCACCTGCAAACCTCGAACTCACAAATCCATAAACCTAAAACCCCAAAACCACCAACCTCAAACACATAAACCTAAAATCACAAAGCCACAAACAGCTACATTAGCAAGTTCATATTTTTTTGGTTAGTTTTTTGCAGAAAACTAAAAAAGCAGCAGTGTTACAAGAAATTATAATTCGTTACAAGCATTTTAAAGGAAAATTCATTAGAATCGGTAAAAAACCCTAAAACCGGAATCCCATGAACCCTCAACCTATAAACCCTAAACCCATAAAACCCTAAACCCATAAACCCTAAACCCTAAAGGTTGGTGGATTTGTGATTTTAGGTTTATGTGTTTGAGGTTTGTGGGTTTGCGGTATAATTTTTGTGGGTTTGATGTTCGTGCGTTTGAGGTTTGTGGGTTTAAGGTTCGTGGGTTTGAGGTTTGTGGGTTTACGGGTTGGGGGGTTTGAGGTTTGTTGTTTGAGGTGGTGGGTTTGTGGGTTGGAGGTTTGTGGGTTTGCTGTTTGTGGGCTTGTGGATTTGTGGTTTTAGGTTTATGGGTTTGAGGTTTATGGGTTTGAGGTTCGTGGGTTTGCGGTTTGTGGGTTTGAGGTTCGTGGGTTTGAGGTTAGTGGGTTTGAGGTTTGTGGGTTTGCTATTTGTGGGTTTGTGGATTTGTGGTTTTAGGTTTATGTGTTTGAGGTTTTTTGGTTTGAGGTTTGTGGGTTGACGGGTTTGGGGGTTTGAGGTTTGTTGGTTTGAGGTTTGTGGGTTTGAGGTTCGTGGGTTCGAGGTTTGTGGGTTTGAGGTATAATTTTTGTGGGTTTGAGGATTGAGGTTTGTGCGTTTGAGGTTTGTGGGTTTACGGGTTCGGAGTTTGAGGTTCGTGGGTTCGAGGTTCGTGTGTTTGAGGCTTGTGTGTAAAGATATTACCGATTTCATGGTTTTAAAAGTTTCGAAAGTTCGTGGTTCAGCTACCTTGGCAAGTTCATATTTTTTTAGGTTATTTTTTTGCAGAAAACTAAAACAGTAGCAGTGCTAAATGAAATTATAATTCGGTACGAGTATTTAAAAAAAATTTATTAGAATCGGTCAAAAATTGAGCAGTCAGCAGAATTTTGAACAAAATTTTGCAAAAAAAACTCACTGTACGGCAGTGCAAATGTCGAAAATTTCCTACTTTTAAAAAGGAACGCGCTATCAAAAATATGACAAATTTTTCATTGATATAACTAAGTATGGAGTATTTTATTCATCTTAATTGTTAAATTCGTATTGTGATAGTTCTTCCATTTTTCAATAACGAGTCACTAAGGGAACTTATCTCACAAAATTACACTCATAATATCAGTGTTGCGTACTACTGAAAAAGAATGACTGTTCAGGTTAGAACCAGAGTTTCGGACTCCGGGGGTTCCCTGCAAATAGCCTGGGCCACTAGAGTGGGGAATCGAAACGAGATATCGATAATGTGATAATGTGAAATGAGATAACGAGATATGTGGAGCAAAAGGATTGAATTCCACGAAGTAGAATGATTATATCTAAACATTGTCATGTGTCACGCCTACCCTGAAAGGGAAATGGCTTAATGATATATATTTCAATGAGTGGGTACCCAGGTACCCTGGGTGTTGACGAACGTGGTATTTTTTGGGTGTTGACATAAAGGTTAAATTTACAGACATATTGTCAGATGTATTTGAGCAAATGTGTCTTCTTGTTTTTCATTACAAAAAGTGAAAAAGTCAAAATCAATAAAAATGGACTTGTTTCTATATGCGGAGAATTTCCAACCTGATGGACATACGGACTTACCTGAAGTTAATTCCATACTGCATGGAATAATTGAAAACTCATAATTTCTCAACAAAATCCAAATCACACTTACGTTATTATATATTTACTAGTAGAATTGGCAAAAACTTCTAAATCGATAAACAAAGTCGCAATAAGGATCATCATTTTTTCATATAAATAGAAGAAATTCGCAACAGATGTAACTTTAATGAATATTTTTCTACCAATCTCTAAGAATCTTTATACAGACTTACTACTCGTTATCTTACTTTTCATTAAGAATTGTTTCACATATATGTATATTAAATAAGTTAAATTGTCAAATTTAAAGCTCTAAGATATTGAATAAATCTCAGACCTTGGCGCTTCACCTTCTCCGATGAATTTACTGAATTTATGTCGGATAATTACATAAAACATATTATGGTAGCGACCCATTTTCCCCAAGCTAACGATCAAAATCAAAGGGTTAACTCGATCATATGTGCATCTGATGGTGGTCAAGTTGTCTGATGATAAAAAGAGTTATTATTGCTTAAAAATTTTAAAGAGCAGTGACCATGTTAATGATAATACTGCCAGTAAATCTAATATGAATACTCTAAGTCGAGTGTTGTTTGGAGTTGCTCATAGGGGCTAGTCAATCAATGACGTTAAAGAATTTTCAGAAAATCATATTTGAACGGAAAATCTTAGGAATTTGAAAAGTTGGGGGCAAACTGCAGTGGAAAATATAGAACATGCTCGGAATTATAAGAAAAATTATGAACAGAAAGAAAATCTAAAAAACATTATGAATACTGTGAAGCATATTAGGGGCCATCCATGAATAACGTAACTCAATTTTTCGAAAATTTTGACCTCCCGTTGTGTAACGCTTTTTCCGACTTTTCCCTGTATTTTTTCGCCATTATGTAAAACTAGGCTAGACTTCCCCTAAAAAAAGTGTGATGTAATTTATGGATGACCCCATGATGTTATGCTGATAACTATTTATAATACTTTTGAAAATTACTAAAAAGATTGTCATTTTCTTTTGTTGTTTTATCATTTTATCAAAGTCCGTCACAGACTATAGTCAGGATTGGTCAAATTGTGGTAGTAATTATTAAAGAAAATTTCATATCGATGTATGGACTGTTTTGTTTTATCAGCTGTGATGTTAGTTTGAATGATCTAGATAAGGAATTGTTCATATAGATCGTAACTCGTTTTTCTTTTGTTTATATCGTTGTATCCTCTTCAACTTTACGGAAATATTATTCTCATCCTTCTCTAATCAAAAGAAAACCAAGGAGCGTAGTTTATAAACGAATCCATAATGTAAACCGATCAACAAGTGGAAGTTAAATAAACTTTTCAATTGATATGAAATAAACGTATAATTTATTAGTCACTATCAAGCAATGGCGTTAATACAGTTATAAAAGTAATAAGATATAATTCTACGGATTTTGTAACAATAAAATAAACCAGCGTTGTGACAAATTTTATCTATCTGAAACAATTATAAATGGATGAGTTCATCTAAGTGTTTTACAAAAGTAATTATACAGATAATAATTCTGTGTCAACTGCGAATAATTCTTGACTAAAGAGATGGAAAAGAAATATTGGGTAACGTTTCGAAAAGGGAATACTTCTAATTAATTCAAAACTCATTATACTCATGTATATTGACACGGTGATTACGATATGATTTGATCATTTGCAAATGCACATTTTATATACTAGACATTTGTTCTTAAATCCATTATTCTTCTAGAAAAGAAGACAAGCTTTGGTAAGGAGTGTAGAATTCCTTGAAATAGGATTGCGGCACACCTGTGATCACTGATTAGTAGAGAAAAATAGTTTGGATCAAGCCAAGGAGCTCCTTTGACTGGTCACAGAAATAATTTAGGCCAGATTCGTACCCCTTTCGAATGTCTCGAGGGGGAGAGGCAAGCCTGTGACTGTTCAGAGAAATAATTAAACTTCCACGCCTACCCCTTCCCAATATAATGTGGGGAGAGAAAATCCTGTAACTGTTCCCAAAAATAATTCAAGTCATATTCCTACCCCTCTCCAATGTCTCGTGGTGCACTTTTTGGAATCTTCTCCTTTAAATAAAAAATGGCCAAAAAAAATTCGATCTTAATTTTCTAACGTATCTTTACGTTTCAGTGCTCATCATTCTAATACAAGAATTTGAATTTTAGTAAAAAAAGTATGTTGACCTTCAGATGTAAGAAAACAAATTATTTTTCGGTTGAATGTCAACTTATGTTTGTAATATGACTTCTATTTACTCGCTTGGTTTCACCGAGAGTTGAAAACGGTCATGCGGCGGCGCTAGTAGTAACTTTGTTAGTGTTGTTTTGACGGTTATATGGCTTTCGTCATGTAGAGTCGTTACAAACTCTTAAAAATGTAACAATGAAACGGTTTCTTTATGCAATTATTGTGAAAATGGCCCGGTGGAGTTTTCTACTAGTGTTTTTATGTTTGTTTATCGCATTAATTATGCTGATGTGTATCGATCCGGGGTGCAAATCAGGTTCCAAAAGTGAACTCAGAGAACCCAAAGATCCCGAATATGAAAAAATTAATTTTGTTGTCATTCCGAAAGACCCAGCTGTTAAAGCTTTATGGCAAAAAGCTTTAATTCGGAAAAATGTTACCGTGAAAGCAGGCTAGTTCATTTGCAGTAAAAAATTTTTAAAGGAAGACATTCTCCACGAGAAAATGCTAAAAGGACGCGATGGCACTTACTACTCATTTCAAAAAAATTCGGTTTGTTTTCCCCTCAGCAAGTTTAACAAAAAACATATTTTATTCATATTTTTCGTAATTTTCAGAATAAAAAATTGTACGAAGTTAATTTAATGAATGGTCTATTCGTGCATAATACAAAAAAGTGGCATCAAGATTTTGGTCGCATGAATTGTTAAAGAAGAAAATTTGAGGTTACTGTCACACATTTTGTAGCCTTCTAATTTAATCACAATTCTAATTTAATCACAATTTAGTCACTTTTTTTGTATGCTACACAAATAGAACATTGACTAGATTAACTTGGTACATATTTTTTATTCTGAAAATTAGGAAAAATATGAATAAATTGTGTTTTTTGTTACAATTTCTGAGGGAAAAACAAACCGAATTTGTCTTCCTTTAAAAAATTTTTACTGCAAACGAACAGGCCTGCTTTCGCGGTAACATTTTTCCGAATTAAAGCTTTTTGTCATAAAACTTTAATAGCTGGGTCTTCCGGAACTAATACAAAGTAACGAAAAAATAAATAACAAAACCACAAATTAACGAAAAAAAATGCCAAAAATATAACTTGACGAATTAAAAAATTGACCGAATTATAAAATAAATGAAGTGTCAAATTCCCATAAATATTTCAATTCCTGAAATTTAAATTTGCCGAAAATAATGAATAATTGATCAATTATTGATTTATTAAATTGTTTGTTTTATTTATAATCTCATAATTTATTAATTTAATTTGTTTAATTCGTTAATTGTATAATTCGGCAAGTTTATAATTCGGTCTGGGAGTCTGTCAATTTTAGTTTCTGATATTTTTAAATTGGGGATTTTATTTGTTGCCAATTAAAAATCTTGTCGTTATTTGAAATTTAAAACATTTTATAATTCGATCATTTATATTTTCGACAATTTTTTTTTATTAATTTGTGTATTCGTTAATTATTTTTCCATTATTTTTTATAATTCCCGAATACACATGCAATTTTTTTGTTTGAATTATGTCAATTATGCAAATCGTAAAATTTCGTCTTTATTTGTCTGTCTATATGTCAATTTGTCTTTTTTGTACGTGAGGTTTTTTCCAAATATAAAATGAAAAAATTAGAGCACTTTCAACATTTGTGAACACATTTTTTTAAAGAATTTCAGAAATTTTCGTTAAATTTTCCGGTACATGACGAAAACTTAAAAAATATCATAATAGCATAACAGAAAAACGCTGGTGTTAAATTTGTTGCAGCTCAAATGTCTATGGTCTCAAAATGAGAATTTTCATTCTCATAAATTAATCCATCTTTGAAATTAAATATAATTTTAAGTTCAAATCATCGGTCATACGATAATTTATTATAAAAATGTGTTTGCAACAACGTTTCGGTAACATTCTTGTGCCTTCATCTGGTTCAAATTTTATCTAAAAATAATATCATACATAAATAAATAATATTTTATAGTCAAATTTTAAAGCAATCGAAATTCGTTTAAAACGTACTTACAATTTGGTCATTATATAATTTGTTGACAATTTGATCCATGTTAGTGCCAGGTGTTATTTTTACATTTCCCAATCGAAAATATTATTTCTTGATGAAGCCCTATTTTTTTTTTAACTTTTTTAAAGAACTGTGGTCAAAAGTAAACAAATAATATATAAACGTGTAAAAATGTAAGAAATTTAATTCACGTCCAATTCTCTTTTGAAAGAAATCAATTTGCGGATGGACCATGGTCTGACGACCTCGAGGTACGATATGATACTGAAATATTATGAGTTAGACGATTGGCAAATATTTATATATAAAACTTATAACGCCTAATAAACTGCAGATAAATATTTAAATTCAGAAAGAGATTTTTAATTAATAATCAAAATGCTTCGGTACGTGTTATCAATTAACATTTTAGTTTGTAAATTTATGCAGTTTCTTTTATGTTTTTTAATGAAAATTGATTCTAAAATTTTCCTTTTGTATGTGTTTTTTCCTTACCTAAAATTTTTATATTGTTTAAAGTGAAATCAAAATAATTATCATGTGTCCATGCATGTTTTGATATGCCTGTGTTTTGGTTACCTAACCGGCAATCCCTTTGATGTTCTGTAATTGTACTTTTTAGTCTCCTCCCATTCTCTTTCAAATCAGAGCCTTTTATATTCTGAAAGGTGTTTCCTAATTCATGATTATTTTGGAAATAAGAAGTAATTTTATGTTTTCTAAGTAATGCTCTGAGTCTTTCAGAAAAATCTTGTATATCTGGGAAGGATACTGTAATGTCAAATTTGCTATGTTCTTTTAATCACTGAGTTTTATAGTCCTATCAATAAGTCCTTTTATCAAGCCAATCTTTTGACTGAATTCGTGATGTAAAGTATTGTTAAGATATTGACCAGACCATGTTTGTTTCCTAAACTAATCTGTAATGATGTTACCTTCATGTGGTTTTTGAATGGAAATATCTAAAAAGTATTATTCTCATTTTCGTCTGTAAACTTTGAAGAGTCTTCTATGTTGTTGAATGCTTGAAGAAATTCAATAAATTTTTCAGTAGGAATGATAGCAAAAATGCCATCAAAATATCTTTTGTATAATAACGGTCTGAAATTTAAGTTGGTTAAGGCTCTATTTTTGACATCTTCTAATACTAGATGAGAAATGTTCGGAAACAAAGGAGAACCCATAGGACAATCAAAAACTTCTTTATAATATTTATTATTAAATGCAAAAACTGTATGGCTAAAAACCGTTGGTATTGCTACTCAAATAACATTTTCTGAAATTTTCGTCAGATTTCTATTGGGATTTCATTTTTCTTCAACAACATCCAAATCCGAATCCAGAGGTATATTATCGAACATGGAAACGACATCTAGCGAAATCATGGAATGGGAAGTTGCAATTTTTTTATTTTTTAGACAATTTTTGAAGTCCCAGCTATCTTTAACAAAAGAATCAGTTTTTCTTGACACTGGTTTTAAGATTCTTGATAAATAGGAAGCTAAATTATAGGTCGGGAAACCAAATATTTGAACCTGTCAGTAGAACAGATGAGTTTTCAGCAACATAGAGGACGAATTTTTTAGAATAAAGTAGAATTGTCAACAAAAAACGTCATTTTTAACAAAAAAGATGACTTATTCACCATAAAACACGAATGATCAATACAAAAGGGCAAATTATCAATCAAAAATTAAATTTTCGACCAAAAAAGATGACTTAACCAAATTGTAGAGTTTTCAACAAAATAATTGAATTTTTAACGAAGTAGTTGAATCTGTAAGCAAATAGTGTACCAATTGAATTTTATTTGGCTGAAGTAAGTGAAAGTCCTGATTATTTGCAAAACTTTGAATTGAAAAAATGATTTATTTCTAGCAAAGAAATTCTAATAGGATTAAGCTAAAATTCCTTGATTCAAAAGTGCGACCTATTTTTTCGGAGGGGAATACTTCTTTAAATCAAAGATATATCTATTGCATACAAAAATATACTATAATGTGCTGTAATGAATGTTCTATAAATGGAAATGAATATTTCATTCAACATTGTTATTACTATACACATTTAATTTAAACAATTTACATAATTTAGAATCTTGATGAACCTAAAATAGAAAAATTTATCACGTAAGCAATTTCTCAATATGGCCTTCTTAGTGTTTCAATAGAGTACAAAATGTTACACGATCGCGTCGTTTTCTTAAACTTTCATAATTTTGTCGTTTTTTATGTTTGTCACTGTTTTAAAATTATCATGTACAATTGTAAATAATTTTTTTTTTCGATAAAAAACCCACCTCCAGCAGGAATCGAGCTTGGGTCTATTGACTGTAAGGTCAACCGCAACACCAAGACGCTTTCAGAAAGCTGTATTTAACCTTTGCCCATAAATGCTCAAAAATGTTTCTTCAAATAATCGAGTCGCCATTGACACTTTTTTATGCATTAATAGGTCCCCGATTTATCTTTTGTGCAAGAGGTCAGAAAAAGTCCTGTGATTACGAATATCTTGGTTATTTTTTCGAAATCCTGGTTAGTTTAGGCTTAAACTGTTTTTTAAGAATTTACTTCATTAACGACACAAAAATTCTACGAATTTAATTTATTCTTAAAAAAATTCTTAACAACTCTCAGCAAAAATAAAACTTTTTTGCCTCTGGCGATTTTTTCGTAGGATAACAAACAAAATTGACATATTGGCACAGTTGTACCTCAGAATCTATTGTTAAAGAAACATAAAACATGTACATTATCTATATCGAGTTTAGATCTTCTGAAAGCAAAAAGAAATCTTCCGATCGGATGAAAACTTGTCTCAGTAAATTGTCGTTAAAAAATTGTGATTTTTAAGAGGAAATAATCTAGACTATTCAGGTGTTAATGAAAAATCATACAGTTCAACGATTCGGTAATGAATTGCTTTTTTATGCAGATTTGATAAGACGTAAATTTAACGTTAACTTCCCATACGAAAAATCGAATACATTGTTTTTGGGCACCTTCTATTCGGAAAAGAAACGCCAGCCAAATAGCTGACATGGTCAAGCAGATTTTTGCTGAAATTAAAAAAAAATCTATGGAATGACCCATATGTGATTATATTATTTAAATAGGTGTCTGAGGTGGACATCACATTAAAATACCGCTTATCATCACGACAGCACATTTTTTGATTACTTGCAAATTTCAGCTGGTAGGTGGGAAATAATGGTTCATCGTATGAAAAAATTTCACTAAAAGGCTAAAAGAAAATTACTAATTCAAGTAGTCTATATATTTTCTTATTCAATAGTAAAAAACTAATTGCTTGATAAAAATAAGCATTATTTACAATTGTACATGATAATTTTAAAACAGTGACAAACATGAAAAACGACAAAATTATGAAAGTTTAAGAAAACGACGCGATCGTGTAACATTTTGTACTCTATTGAAACACTAAGAAGGCCATATTGAGAAATTGCTTACGTGACCTAGTCTGTTTCCGGTTTCAAAATATTTCCTTCTAGCTGTTTGAACAAAGTCAAGAAAAATACAAAAGGTTTACAATCTTGAAATGACAATGAATTAACGCCCGCTAAATTAATTATACAGATTCATGGTCATTCTCTATATTTCAACCGGAAACGAAATAAAGCGTATTAGATCAAATCAATTGTAGCATTATGGTAGTAAGTAAACACAAATTATGATCAAAGAAACATTGGCACGAAATTGCAGAAAATGGGACACGGCATCCGCATACGGTTTCCGGAGATCCCGCTTGTTAAGCTAGTGATACTTCAGACAGATCTCAATAAATAAAAAAGTTAGTTATCAAAACAAACATTGCCACAAGAATATAGAAAAATGGGGCACAGCCTCAGCATCCGGTTTCCGAAGATCCCGTTTGTTAAGTTCGTAATAATAATAAATGCAAACTGCTTTTCTTGAGGCTGGAGAATCGAAGCTTTCAAAGGGGTCTTATACGCTACTGATAACTAACTCAGGATGAAGAGAGATTTTTGGAAAATAGGCAAGGATGGAACTGCTTCTGCTGTGGCTGGAGAATTGCAACTCTGAAAGGGGTCCAGGTCCTTTGGAGAAATAAAACTGAATGTGCAACACTCAATTCATTTAATTTGAACAATCAATGGTACATACTAAATATTCTCATAAAATCTAAAATTTGCAAATAAAAGTACAAAATGCGTAAATAGAAGGTCTCAGAGGTTCACAAAAATAAAATTAAATCTCTAAAAGATAAGCAAAATGAAATATAAAATTTTCTCAAACCTGCAAAAACTTATTAATGTTAACTTACAATAATTATTATATATTTAATAACTGATTAGAAGTTTCGAGTTCCGAAAATATCTTTCAAACCTAAGCAGAGTTTGGAAGATAAAGAATGAAATAAGAGAATTTGATAATCTGATAAAGGCCGAAATAAGGACATTTCTCAAGTTCTTAAAGTGAAAGTGAAAGGATAGAACGGAAACTCTCCTTAAACTCTGAAAAATGTTGAATTTGACCGGTAGATCTTCACTTGAAAATTATCCATGAACATTTTTAAAGCGGTGCTCGAAGGTAACGAATTCAAGATTCGCTCTGTGTAGATTATTTTATAGCCATGGCTTATAACAAAATAATGATTTTAGAGGACACGAGAGTATTCTGTTCGAAAGTTAAGTTTTTAAATTTCTCCTTTGAACAATACCAGAATCCAGAAGTCATAAAACAGTAACAGGTCTTTTTGTAAACATTTTAAAAAAATTCTGCTTTAACATTCCTCTTTCACTTATTTTTTAAAATTATCTCGTATCGCGCACTAAGAACGCGCAAATTCCTGTGTTTGAGAAACAATCCCGTAGCCAAAAAACGGTTCATTCGCGTACATCATCTTGAGACAAGAAAAATATTCTTGAATTAAGCAAATATATCGTATCGTCCTTATTGGTGCTGATATTTTCCTAATATACTATGCTTTGCAAATTTCTTTTCCCAGATTGTATGACTGCATCAGAAACTTTAAATCGAGGTTCATGTGGTACGTAAGCAGTTACTATAGTATAATCTGATGGAATAGGTTTATAAGACTTCGCAACTTCTTCTGCGGCCAGATAGTTCTGCAGTTTATAGTTGTGTGCTTGCGCCACGACAGGATTGCCTTCAAAATCATATATTAGAACAACATAACCATTTTTGGGTCTTCCTACGATATGACCTCTGTCTTCTAGAAGAGGCATACCTTTCAGGACTGCATATAAGCGACCCTTTTCCTCATAGTAAATACCATTTTCGTTGTGATGACAAATAATTGAGAATAATCCGGAGATAATTCTTAGATCATCTTGTACCTCATGATCGCCTCTTTTGACTGCTTCGTCGCTCCTTCCGGAAAAACCAGCTTCGTCCATCGCTGAGTGGTGATTGTTGGGCAATCTCTCGTATGAACCTAATTTTGTAAGAAAAGTAATAATGGATGAGTTTTAATAATTAGAAAACATGAATTAAAACGACTGAATAGTGAATCTGATATCATTTTAGATTTTGATTATAATATGTTTATTAGAAGAGAGGAGTCTTTGACCTTAATAAATTTAGATATTCAGGCTTTTATTTTGTTTGAACAGGTTTTATTCTCCATCGGAGATCACATGGTGACAGTCGTACAAAAAGATTTACAACATCTTAGATTTCAAAGTTTGTCTGCTCCACTCAAATTTAGAATCAATTTCGGGTAACACTGTATGAAAAACTAAGTTTGAGTTGCTCTGTATATGGAATAAAGTCTGTTTTTTCAAAAGTTTAATTTTGCACAATAAAGTAAACAAACAAATCGCTCTGCAGACTTAATACAACATAAGTGATTTCTATACAATACTAAATATTGCATATAAGACACAAATATTATTTTACACGCTGCAGAATAGCCTTCTTCCATTTCATCAACAAAAGTTAAAATATCAAGATTTATCAAAATGGACTTGTTTCCATATACGGAAAAACGGAATTACCTGAAGTTGATTCACATTAGATGGAGCTTAGCAAAAAACTTGTCATGTAAAAAGTGTAAAAAGTTCAAAACTGTTCAATATTGAATGGATAAACGTATTGTAATTCTTGACAAATCGGTTCAAAAGAGTATTAAAAATTCTCAAAGTAAAAAATAGTGTGCTGATATGGTCCGAATTCGCATACAGTCTGGGTAAATCTATATTCAGTATCGACAGTGCGCAATAAAGATGGTTGGCATTCTATGATTTTATGATATGTATATTTTTTTTAATGAAGTGTGCATTAAGGAAAAATGAAAATAACTAATCTTTTCTAGAACTGTTAAAAGTTTGTTAAAAAATAGATTTTTTGATATACTTTACTACGTTTCTTGCTATAGCATAATGAAAATAAAAGACTGTTTCTTCAATAGTGCTATGATATGAAAGCATTACAGAAATATTATTAGAAAAAATTGTATGAGGCAAAGGAAATTGAGAAAATGGCTGAAGCTCAAAGTGGTAAACTATTATCCAGTAAAAAATTTGGTATTATATATTTACCTTGTGAAAGAGCAAAAGCTGCTAAATCGATGAATAGAGTTGCAAAAAGGATGATCATTTTTTCGTGTAATTATACGCAGTTCGAAACCAGTGTAACTTTAATGAACAGTATACCAAACTACGAGAACCTTCATCCTACGAGCCGTTATCTAGTTAGTCTTTCTATTCCATGATTGCTTCATAAATCTGAGACATTGACCCTGTTTGCCTTATCGTGAGGCGAAGGTTGAAAAACAGACCAAAGTTATTGCACAACCTTCAAGCAGAAAAATAAAACTCTAAAATACATATAAGATCTGAAAGAACGAAAAAACACGATTCTGAATAAATTTCAATTAATCGCGTACCCACCAATACTTGTATTTGATATTGTCAAACCTGGGACGCCCAGTTTTATGCGGCGTGACTGTCGGAAATTTTTATTTAATGATCCATTAAATGTTGTCCGCGTTTTATAATTTATTATTTATTTTGACTATTATTATTATTGGAACACATTTTTAAATATTTAAAACAAAGATATTATATTTCTGAAATAGCAGAATTACGTTTGACAGAGAGTTCAAATTTATAATATATTTCACAGTTTCCTCTGAAATTATGAATATTAAAAAGGCCCAATTGAAGATTAAAAAAATCTGCCCGCCTTGCGGGCACATTCTAATCGCGCGCTATATATAAATTACTAAATTTGTATTTGATTTGAAATGAAGAATAATGATATAATTTAGGCGAACAATTTTATCATTCAAAATGTTATTTGAGCTTGTGCCGTTTTTCAAAAAGTTTAGTTTTTTTCATTTTGAATGCATTCTTATAACAAAAATTGATCACAACTTTGTAAATCTGTTTTGAATGCACAATTTTTGTTCATTCATCTGTTTTCGTACCTTGCATCGTTTTTTCAAAAATTTAATTTTTTTTCTGTCAATGTTATTTTCTGGAATAAAACAAAAGCAACGCATCCTATCGAAACATGATTCATAACAAATTTGTACCTCTCTTTTGGATGAACAAATTTTTTTTTTTTTTTTTCGTATTTTTTTCGCGTCATATAAAAAAGTAAATAATAAGAAATTTGTAGATCTTTTTAGGTGCACAATTTTTGTCCATTCATCTTTTGTCGTATCTTGCATAGTTTGACAGAAAAATGGAATGTTTAGTTTTTCATTATTTTTTTGTGCGATCAAAATTTGAATTTTCGATTTTTCAAAAAATGCAGAAATTTATTATAAAAATATTGTGGGGTGATCAAGAAGCAAATTTTTTCTCTTCCTGAAATTTTTTCATATCGTACGTTTTTTGGCTTAAAATGTTCATTTTGGTTCGTTTTTTGGAATTTTGAAAATGCAGTAACTCCAGTAATTTTTCTTTTATCAGAAAAAGTGATGAGGACATTTTGTTCATCTTTTTGATTAATACTAATAACAATACATAGAATTGTCAAATCTTTCAAAAAAGTTGTATGAACAATTTACAAAATGTGCTCACTTTTTAAATTTTCATCCAAAATAGCTGATTAACGAACTCGTTTTTTCTTTATAGACCTCGAAAAATTGTGCTGAAGCACAATTCAATCTGATCAATCTTTCGAAAGTTATCGTGCCCACACGATACTACAGACTATAGCCTACTGACTACAGACAGACAGACACCTTCGTAAAAATCGTTTTTTCTGACTCAGGAGGTCTCAGAACGTGGAGATTTAATGAAAACCGACAAAGTCAAATTTTACATAGAACTAATACCTTCTCATTAGAATGAGAATTTAATAAGTGGAATTATTAGCATAACTAGTTTTCAATGTTTATTCCTTGTCAAAACTTGGATTCCAACATTATATAGTATCTCCATTTTTCTTATCTGACCAAAAACTTCTACGTGGGGTTTTAATTTTGTATGTCGTGTGAAACTCATGATGTCACATAGCTAATTCAAAGATATAAAAATCCATAATTCTGATATACAGTGACCTGTTTCAAAAATCAAAATTACTTATTTTAGAAATATTTTCGGTATTCAACGGCCAACGGCCATACCACGCTGAAAAAAACCAGTTCTCGTCCGATCACTGAAGTTAAGCAGCGTTTGGCGCGGTTAGTACTTGGATGGGTGACCATTCGAGAATACTGCGTGCTGTTGGCCCGTCGTGGGTGTGGTGAGCCCACACATTTCCCTGAAAGGGAAATGGCGTAATGGTATACTATACTACTATTGATCCGATTTTTCAGTATTTTTCTATTTAAACTATACATTTTTTCTGTGTGGATAGAAAAAACCAGAAAAATAAAACCGATTAGAATTTTGAAGAAGTAAATTGGAATGACTAAATACTGAATCTGATAATCTGTACAATCGATCTTGCTTTTACATCGTGTGTCCATTTGTTTCGGCTTGGTACCGAATCACCAGAGCTGGGCAATATATCACAAAAAGTTTATTTGAGGTATCTGAAATATATGTATACTGATCAGCTCTAAGCTCTAAAAAATTCGACTGCGCATCGTTATATATCGTACATCTCTACTGTGTAGCGCTGCGCACTGCAGGACTCTACTGCACAGCCTAGTTTACCACAAAAGTGTACTGCGCAGCTGTATGTTTTATGAATTTCCACTGCGCAGCTCTATGTCCTATAAATACATACTGCGCATCCTCGTATATAATAACACTACGCATACCTACATATTGTATGTATCTACTGCGCAGCCTTTTTTACCATGTGTCTACTGCCTAGCCCTGAACACTGCAGGACTTGTCTATGCAGTTTAATGTACCACAATCGTTTACTGCGCAGAT
This sequence comes from Andricus curvator, assembly GCA_932195095.1. NCBI lineage: Eukaryota > Metazoa > Arthropoda > Insecta > Hymenoptera > Cynipidae > Andricus > Andricus curvator. Next base: position 65 of record CAKNYM010012442.1, on the reverse strand, counting down.
TTATGCTTCACATATCTCTAGTGCGCATCTCTACGTACTCCAAAACTGTACTGACCCCCCCCCCC
>CAKNYM010012441.1:0-20803 GCA_932195095.1 Andricus curvator | reverse complement strand
GTCTGAAGTACGTCAATTTTACCAACTAATTATTAATTATTCATAAACATTTTTAAACTTTAAACAATAAAAACTTTGCAATTCCATTGTGAATTGCACATGCTCAAATTAATCGAATCGTCTGAGCTGAGGGAAAAAAATTGTGGGTTGGCTTCCGAAAAAAATAAAAAAATAAAATTTTGAAATCGGTTATAATCTTCTGTTCTTTTTTTTTTTGATTTGAAGATTCAAATTTTGTAAAATTTTTAAAAAAATTTCCTATCGGTTCAAAAATTATGATGAATTTCTTGTTTGTACAGTTTTTGCTAGTGAACAATAATCAAAAATTAAAAATTAAAAAAAAGGGTTTTGCCTAGAGAACTTTAGGGAATAAATTAAATTTTATTTCAAGAGATTTCTACGGACTTCAGCAATTTCAAGGAATATGAATGACAGACCAAATTTCAAAGGATTTTGAAGATTTTAAGTTATTTTAAAAGATTCCAAAGAATTTCAAGAGACTTCGTTTCAAAAATTTTTAGAACGCTTAATATTCAAAAATTTGTTATTATGGATATTTAAATAGTGCGTTTTTAATATTATAAAATAAAAATCCAGGGACTTGACCACGCGGTTCGCTCACGTGCGTTTACTGATAGTGTACAATATTTTCAGCGCTCAAACTTGAACTATTTTTCATTTGAGTTTTTTTTTAGAAGAAGAAATATTCTTCATTATGAGAACGATTTATAGCATATACAAATGGCTTCTTTAACAAATGTTATGTTTTCTCCGGCTTTCTTATGCCGCCGTGAATGAATTTTCAACGACCTAAGTATATCCACTTAAAAAAATTAATTTATAATAGCAGAAATCATCAAAAAATCATCTTTAATTGTTAAAAATTAATTTTAAATCGTTCCGCTATTCTTCCCCTTTTTCTTGACAAAATTTCCCTATTTCCCCTTTTTTGACCTCTTTCGCGCTGTAATCCCTGCAATTTGAAATATTTTATTTTTAAATACTGTTCAATTCTGATGGCCTTAAAATTAGAAAGAATGCTTTTATTTCAAAAATGATGCATTTAAAATTGATCAAGTTTTAGTGTTCTAATTGTATACGCTTTTCAAATTAGAATTATTGTTCCACTTTGAATGCTTTACTTTTCAATTCAGTTTTAAAGACTTAAAAGTAGGTAGGTCCGGCTTTTTGAAAAAATCTCAGAACTGGGCCATCTGAAACAGAAAAAAAAAGTTTTAGGTTAAGTATGACAATGACTATGTCCCCTATAAATTTTTTTGATATATATATGTGCAAAAAAAATGGCGGCCAAAAACAAAACAAAAGCACGATTTTTTGTCGATTACGTGAAAATTAGACGAAAGCTTTTACAGACCTTAGAACCGAACTTAAATTTTCATCGTTGAATACAATAATTTCAAGATATACATATATACCAAATAGTTATTGATTATTGTGCAGAAATTGATTACGATATTTTAATCACTTTACGAGTTCTAGTTTTAATTACTACCTGCATATACAATATACATATCACTCTTAATCTTTATATCTGCAGTATTATTTGTCACATTTATTTCCTGTGAAGTAGTTCGTATCTCTACTTCCTTTCACCAGCCTAAAGGTGAAATCTACCAATATTGCATTCGAGCTGCATAAGTGCGATATAGTAAGAACACCAGTGATTGTCACTGGCACCAGTTGTTGACACCCCCGTCTATTTTGCTTTAAACAATAGAAAAATACAAATATTCAACGTACTATGTTCGAATTACTCTCATTTGAGTAAAATATGATAAATATTTGCATTTTCCTATTGTTTGAAGCATATTAAAGGGGGGGTGCCAACAACTGGTGCCAGTGCCAAACACTGGTGCTTTTACCCTATCCACTAATTTAAAAAAAAAAGTGAGAGAAAAATATTTGCAAATTCGAAGAGAGAAGGTACAATTTTGCATTCTAATAAAAAAAGTAAACTTTTAGATAGACTCTTAGGTTTCACTATATTTCAAATTTTTTATTTAATATTTTTGGTTAATCAAGTGGTAAAATGGTGAAATAGTTTCCAAGGAAATGCGTGTCTAATACAGATTAAATAAATATTGTTCAAATAAGAAGAAAGCAAAGAGTTTCGATTACTAACATTTATTTATGAACTTAATTCCAAATCATATATCATCGCTATTATGTAGATCATTATTGATTTCGGTTATTAGATGTCTGCATATTTAAAGCACTCCGCTAAACCCTCGGCCCAACAATAAACACTTTCTTCTCGTTGAAAAGTAACTTTTACTAGCGATAAAAAAGTGTCTCCTCTACATAGGATATGCACAGTGCACAATCAGCCTGGTGTCCATTTTTATTCAGTAGTCGGTTACCTATGGATCACTGAACCATAACTTAGTTCACGTTTTCAGCCTTGCGTGATTATTAACATTTTCTGTTTCAGTTACTCAACTTTTTTATTTATAGTTTAATTTTTTCTGTACCAAAGTAATAGCGAAATTTCAAATTTTATTTAACCTTATAAATATTAACTCTATGCACTTCTCAAGTTAAGGATAATATACTGTCTACATTTTACAGCACATTAAGTAGAAAGGCGAGCTATAGTAGGCAATGCGGAATTTGCATTAGATCGTAAAATATTTACTTTCAGTATGTTAGAATCAAAAGTGAATATAATGTTAGTAATTTAAACTATAATAAATTTTTCAATATACGCATACTTCGAAATTATTATAACCTCAAACTTATTTTGTGATTTCACAACTTTCGTTGGCTTTAATATAAATAAATATAATATTAACATTTTTGCAATCCAAGGATTTTTTCGCACCTAGTGTTTTTGTTGAGATTGATTTATTTTTTGTATGGAAATAGATCGTTGTAGGAGTTTAATAAATAATTACACAATATATTATAAAATTAAAATTCATGTAACATAAGAGTCTAAACAGAGAAAACACTCAAATATCGTTGACCCAAAATGTTGACACACAAAATTTTTGGATTTTTATTAGGCAAAAATTCCTTTTATGTTGAAACTGTTGACAAAGTTTGCTGGAGTCAAAACAAACATAAAAGTAGAAAACAAAATCTATACCTCCTTACCAACACTACTATTTTCCAACCGAGCGAGTCATGCCTACCCCGAAAGGAAAATGGCTTAATGGTATAATAAAATAATAATAATTATCAATAATTGGTCAAGGCGTTTAAGCTGTGCTTTGATTAGCATTAAAAAATCTATTTTTTATTTTTCTTATCTTAGCGGATACAATTATGATCTCACTTCTTCCAAGTAATGTGTGAAATCATAAAAATAGGATGTCATTGTATAAATTGTATAATCATTGGAATAAAATTGTAGTTTGCATGTAACTTTTTGTCCAGCGGTGTTTTTTTAATTCGACTACAGGGCATTTCTTCAATTTTTAATTAATACCCTCCAAACTTATAGAATTTCTGTACATTAGTGGGTTATAAATTCCAATCAAGTTTGGTTAAAATATCTTATAAATTGACCGAGATATTCCACTTTTAGTGTTCAAAATAATTTTGTGTTACAGATAATAATTCTCGGTAGTGATATTTTTCTTATTCGCATTTCGTTCTCCATGGCGGATTTTTTCTCGTATGGATATTTGGAGTCTTTTTGTACTTCTTTTAGTACTTGGCGGCGATTTGCTACTGCATTTCATTAAATTGTACATACTGTCTGGTAATACTGAATTTTCCGTACACCTAACCCATTTTCAGCTCATTCGGATTACGCACATTTCCGTAATTACTAGCCCCAGCGTTATACTTGACCGGGTTGATATTACAGAAAATGCCGCAGTACTAGACATTGCCTGAATTATACGCGCAGTTATCGTTTTGCTAACAAAAAAATCATGGCAGATATTATTAAAACTTTTATTCCGAAACTTTCTATCTATAAAGAGATTGAAAAATTTCGTAATAGTAACTGTTGTCTCTTACGTAATCTATAAGTTATTTTAACTTAGAAGCTTAAGACTCTAATTTCTCAGAGAAATTTGATCACAACAATAAATATCTACCTTAGTCTGTGATCAAGTTTGTGGTAAGAATCACTGATATCGTAAGTGTTAGAATAGAGCAAAAAGATTTATTGACTTTGCAGGCGATTATTAAAGAGAGAAATGTGCAAAAATATGTCAATGCTATTGGGAAATGAAAGAATGAGAGTACTCATTTCTTGCGCAATTATTTCGCGACTTTAAACTAGTTTTCTTGGCAACTTAAAAGAATGTACGATTTAATTTCAGTTGGAGATATTTTAAAGAACTTTACATACTTTCTTCTAGTCTTTAAAGCTCACTTTGTGACTGAACCAACTTTAATTGGAAGGTCCTTGCGTATGAAATTTTCCGACTAATTATGGTAATCTATAATCCCACGGAAATTTTGAGATGAAAAACAAACAAAAAATCTATCTGGCCCTTTTTGTAAAAAATTTATGTTTATTTTTAATACAAAAAAAAATTAATTCGAAAAAATCTAAAAACATCTTTATTTTCATTAAAAATAGTTTTAAATTATACATTTGTAAATTCAAGAAATTCGAAACAAGGTATTAAATTCCTGAAATTATTTTTCAGATAAAGTTGAACAATATTTGAAACTTTAATTCAATTTTACTTTCGTTTAAATTAGTTAAACAAGTACATCATATTTATTAACAGCAGCGATGTTTTTTATTGTCGTTTTTAATATAACTTTTTTAAATCTAAAGTTTGACAAAATTATGAAAAATGCAACGAATGACAATGGTAATTAGGGTAAATTGTGCTTGGGTTTGAAAATATCGCGAATTCCTTCTTCACGCTTAGACTTGCCTTTTTAAAACAGACAAAGAGGATGGGGCGAGCAGTGCGTAACATAAATTTTTAAGGCAGTAGTGCTTAAAAAATTACATAATTGTCCATTTTTTGACAGGAGGTAGTACAGAAAGTAGAATGTATGATGGCGGACGCATATAGGACCGGCTCATGCGGCACTGCACACTCGCCAAGAATTCCTTATTTTATATTTATGCGCCATTGCTAAAGAAATAACTATTCTAACAATGTATAGAGTTGTAACAGTGTTTTATAACAATAATTTTCAAAATAGATCACGATTAGATCAATAATATTTTTTGATCATAATTCGTCTTTTGCGTGCCAGTCTTCTTTAATCATATCCGAGCCTTTCTCAGCAATCATTATAGTCGGTGAATTGGTATTTCCACTCGGAATTTTTGGCATGATCGAAGCATCAATAACCCTAAGTTTTTCCACTCCGTGAATTTTGAGTCGAGGATTTACTACTGCTTCTGAATCTCCAGCAGGTCCCATTTTCGCAGTTCCCACAGGATGATAGACAGTGCTTGCAGTATGACGAAAGTTGCACTCCCAATACTCATCTGAATCAGGTGTTGTGTGTCTACAACCAGGAATATTAAAAATATTCAATTTCATTCCAAGTTTTTTTAACGTTTCAGTGTTCAGCAAGGTGCGCACAACTTTTATTGATTTAATCATTGTCTTCATGTCATCGGGATGGTCGAAATAATTAGAAAATATTTTCACATAATCTTTAGGATTTGCACTCCGCAATTTCAATTCTCCAAGGCTTTTGGGATTCAATAGAGTTGCTCCTAAGAAGAAAACATCATTAGCTGCCACCAATTTCATCAGTTCATCCTTCAGTGTATCTATCATTTGGAATGAGTTAGCTATGGCATCAATCTGGAAAAAATTTCCTTTACTCACATGCATGTGATGGAATTGGAAATTTGGATAGTTTGAAGATGGATCGTCAACATTAAAGAATGCCAAAAGGTCGCTAGAACCCGTTGCAGAAAGAGCTCCTGGAATTTCATAAAATATGTTATGTAATTTCTTATTGTTTTTTAGAATATTTTATTCCATATATAAGAATTAATAAACTTACCTTTTCTGTGAATTAAAAATTCGTAAGCAGCATCCAGGAGATAAGTAGGTTTCAAAGGTTTTCCAGTCTTGTTTTGAAAAGTGAATTGTACTCCAAAGCTGATGATGTGATCTTCTAAATGTTTTCCCACGGGCAAGTCAACCAAGCTGTGAATTCCCATTTCCTCAAGATGGTCTCGTGGGCCAATTCCAGATAGCATCAAAATTTGTGGAGTTGCAATACTACCGGCTGATAAAATTACCTCCTTTGAAGCCTTTGTGTCCAAAATTTCACCATCTTTCAATCTTAAACGAACACCTGTGGCTGTTTTTCCTGACATTAATATTTTTTCTGCCTTTGTAGATTTTAGAACGTACAAATTGTTCCTCTTCTTTGCCAAAGAGAGATAAGCCTCTGCTACATTCACTCGTAATCCATTATCTATTGTACCATCTGCTTTACCATAACCAATATTCTTTTTTCCATTAAAAGATTCGAGAACCGGTATCCCAGCTTCACTCGCTGCCTAAAAAAAGGTTTCAGTTCTTAAAAATTTGAACCAATTGAACCGTTTAGCCTTTCAAATTTGAGTAAATACATTTTTAAAGTCTCAAGAATGGAAAAGTAATCAAGTTGAAAAATTTTTTTTAAAAAAGTTGTTTCTCACCTGTAGTATCAGGTCAGGTAATGAAGTGCTAGAATAATTTAACTTTCGAATGCGTAAAGGACCATCAGTTCCGAAATATTTGCTACCTAATCGAGCAGCGAATTCCCGATTGTAACTCTCGGACTTCCGGAAATAGGGTAAAACTTCTTCATAGTTCCAACCATTATTTCCCATTTTGGCCCATTGATCATAGTCTCTTTTGATACCATGAATATGCAACATCGCATTTATCACTGAACTTCCACCAAGTGCTTTGCCTTTTGCCCATCGACATGACTTGTTTTTCACTCCGAGACAGTAATTTTCGCTTGGCTCGTCTTTATAGCCATAATCCTCCTCAGAGTTCTGTAAAGTTGAGAACAGTGCGGGAATCCTGCTATTCAAGGATGGATTTTCCCCTTCTTCGACTAAAAGAACTTTCCATCTCTCATTTTCTGATAGTCTGCTTGCAACAACGGAACCTGCTGTTCCACCACCAATTACTATGAAGTCGAATTCTATATTTTCAGTTAGTACTTCTAATGTTCTATCGGATGGGTAAAGGTCCTCTGTATTAAGAGCACATTGGGCTGCTAAAAGTGCTCGTAGAAGATGTGTAAAAATCAAACTCGTTGGTGCTCCACTGGCTGCTATAGCACAATTCTGTGCCAAACAAGATTCCATCTTTATTGTCTTTAAATAAAAAAAACAATCATTAATTTAAATGAAAAAATACAAATATAGACGAAAAGCTATGAAGTACAACAAAACAATAAGAACATTCCCGAAACTTCTAAAGAACCATTTTGATTTTTGAAACAACAAAATTTCCAAACGGCCTAAAATATATTTTTTTAATTAAGAGTAACCCGAGAGATTATGAAAATATGAAAATAAGAGATCAAGGAATTTATTTTTGATGGATATGAATTTTACACGTTGCTCAAGGTCGCGTGACAGGACATTCAACTAGGATAAGAAAAAAAAATACAACATTTTTTTAAAAAATTTGCAGGACAAATAAAAATATTCAAAAGTACAGGAAAAATTACCATTTTCATGATTTATTTGATTTTGACTTAAGCGATTCAAAAAATCCTCTTATTTTATAGTCTGCTAAAATAATATGGAATGTTATTGGGCATTTTTAACATTACGGACAAAATCGAGTTAAAAGGAAAAAAGAAAAACAAGGATTTTATCGTATATTATAATATAACGATATAATAGATCGATATCTTATTTTGTATTCTATCGTTATATTATAATATAGGATACAATTCTCGTTCTTCTTGTTTCTTTTTAACTCGTTTTTCCCGAAATTTTCTTAATAATTTTTGCTTCGTTTATGTTTTCAACCAGCTTTTGATACCAGCCCCTTATTTATACCCACTTGCGGTTAATTCCGGGAGATGAGTAGAATGCCATTAGATTCAGCATAGGTCAATGGTCCATAGTAGGCTTCCCAAGATGTGTAATGTATTTGCTTCCGGTAGAGTTTGGCGAGGATTTTTTTGGGAAAAAAAGGATCGAGGGCGTCACTTTTTCCTACACCTTAACACATTTGTACGTTGGTGAGGATAGGTGAGGGACCACACGCGCGTACCCAAAACCATGTACAAGTAAATTTTAGATGATTTTAACAATCGTCCGCAATAATTTCTGGATGATTGGATTTTCCCCCATTTCTCCATGTTTGTATGTAGTTTTTAAAGTGAGAATTGTACATTTTCTCAGAGAAATTGATTTACACACGTATATCTTTGAAAAAATAAAGGTTAGGAATACGTCAACACGGTAAAAACAACACAATTTTTGGAACTAGTTTAAATTTCTTTCCACGCTAGCAATTATTTTCTTCCAAATCTTTCACGGACAGGTTTCAGTACTAAAAAAAATCTTGATTTTAATTAATTTTTGCAAATTTTATATTATTATGCATTTACTCGCAATTGTGGGTACGTTTGTGTGGTCCCTTATCTGTCCTCATCGACGTAAAAATGTGTTTATGCGTGGGGAAATGTGGTGCCTTCGGTCCTTTTTTCCAAAAATCTCCTAGCCAAAATTTATCACAAGCAAATGAACCGGTCATAAGAGTCCTTTTCATATAAATTTTCAATTACTTTTAAATAATTTGGGAGGTAACACTACTTTGGAAACGTTTGGAAAGATTGTGAAATACCGCGCCTAGTGACCCTTAGTACATATGTTTTTGACTCTTTATACTACATAATCTTTGAAATCTTATCTTTAATTTAAGTCAATAAAACTTGAAAAATCTTCACGGGTTTCTGAGATATTCGACGACCGCCTGACCGTGGAGGTTGCGAAAGGAATAAAAGTACAAATTTGACCAAAAATATTATAAGTTTACAGCAAAATATGCTTTCTTTTTCCATTATTTTTGTCCCGCTATAATGACAACTACAAAACATCAAAAAATAACTTTTAAGGATAAAGGTTAAGCAATTAATTTAAATGGTGTAATTATTTACTTGTTATCACTGAGTACATAAATTCAATCAGGTGTTCATCGTGCTTTAAGAATGCATCAATTTCTTTAAGTACGCTTGCAGCACATTAGCCTTTGCGTTACATTACCCTCCGCTCCCCTATTATTAGGAGTTTCATGTTTGTCATTACCAAAAAGAAAACAGTTTTTTCAAATTAGATTTTTTTTAAATTGAGGTTTCTAAAAAATCAATATTACTAATAAGTTAATAAATAATGACAATACCTGAAGTCACTATGAGTCACTATGTGTCACTATGTATCACTTTAAAATCACCAGTGTTATTGCAAACAAACTGAAATTTAATTTTACTGACAATTTTCCTAGCTTTTGTTTTTAAAGTATTCAATACTTTCTTCCAAAGCTTTTGAGTGTCTTCTAAATCAGCTATGTTCGCGAAGACAGATATACGGGTACTAAGATGCTTTGAGAGTTTGAAGATTAAGTTGACGAATTGGTCTCCCCACTTTTCTCCATACATGAATACCTATTATTCTTTTGGTCCTCCGTTCAAGTTTTTATCTGAACTCAAGAATCTATGCCTCTAATTTTTGCTTTCAATCTTTGAGGTCATGAAACTAGATTGACTTCCATGAAACTGGACCACAATATATAGAAAATTGACCTTATAAACTTTCTCTTCTATAAATGAAGGGTAGAAAGTCTATAGGTGCTAACGGCCATTTCTGAAATTGTACACGGTGACGGAAAAACGCTCGCATTTCAGTAATACGTGTTGGACAATAAGCCGACTTTGAAAATGTAAAAAAGGCATTTTCGAAAAAAATGGTGGTTAGCACATATAGCCTTTCCACCCTTCAAATATTCTATAATAAATAAATATATATATATTTAAGTTAATTTGTTTCCCTATTACAGTCTAAATAATTTTGAGATTAATTGAAAATCTGATATTCAAAATTCTGCACTAAATTTTAAGATAATACAACATTTCTTAATTATAGATATTACTCACTTATCTCCACTTATAATAAATTAGAATTATACATTCTTCCTAAATACTGTATTGAACTGTCTGAATATAGAATTACTATTAGCTATTTTTCATTTCTCAATGATTTGAGATTGACAATAGAAACGCTGCCAACCAAAGGGCAATAGGTGCCTCTTTGTAATACAAATGTAGAATATCTATAGTGGAAGTTCCATTTTCCCTGAGTTTTTCTTTAACAGAAATAGAATTCAAAAGATTTGTTATATCTAAAAGAAATCTCTTATCTTTAATAAACATTTTAGATTATAATATTCAACTAAACAAATATGAATTTAAGAAAAATAATTTTTATTCGTCACAAATGAGACTTTATCGTCGAACGATAGCACAATTCATAAAGTGATACATTAAAATGACAATTACTCTATTTATAATTTAAGTAAAAAGTTCTCTTATAAAATATTTAAATATATAAAATGTCAGGCAATAACATCATTAGATTTCATTTTTCACACTACTTATCCATCTACTTCTAATTAAGTCAGCACATTTTTCTGCCACCATAGCAATAGGTGCTATGGGATTGGCATTTGGTAATACAGGAAATATGGAAGCATCCGCTACTCGAAGATTGGGAATTCCATGAACTCTAAGTTCTGAATCCACAACAGCTTCTGGGTCACTTGCTGGTCCCATTTTACAAGTTCCTGCTTGGTGATTTTCAGGACCAGTTTGGGCTCGAATTATGCACTCCCAATAAGCATCTGTGTTAAAGTGATATCTGAAAAAGAGATTATGAATCAGAACTTTTCCAAAATCACTACTGGATTAAAATCCATTTTACGAATCCAATAAACGTTTTAATTGCTTCAAACAATTCAGAACCTAATTCTATAAAAATGAATTGACACTTTTGTATGGAATTACCTAGAACACCAACGATGTGGTTTTTCTTCTAGCCTCAGGTCCCATTTCCTCATAGCTTTCGTCTTAGTGAGTTGAATGACTTTCCTGATACCTTCGATTAAAATTTTCATATCTTTTTCGTCAGTAAAATAATTTGGATAGATTAGTGGATAATCAAGTGGATTAGTAGATCCAAGTTGAAGGTAACCTCGACTTTTGGCAATCACAACTGTTGGTCGAGCAACTATTTTTCTCCTCTGAGGACAAGCGCCAATTCCACCATCCTGGCATTCCAAATGGTAACCAGTTTTTGGACAGACAGAACTATATCCGTCAAAAAATACCTGAAATTCACGACAATACAATCATTAAGTTTATTCTCTTGGACGTTTAAACAAAAACTAAAAATATATGGATTAAATGAATTATTATTTGATACCTGCAAGTCTGATACACCAGGAATAGCATAACTACTTTCCATAAAAGCAGTAACCTGAGTGAGTCCTGTACTAGTTAGTGGTCCAGTTCTATTCAGAATAAACTGATTAACAGCATCCATGGTCAATATTTCATAATTGTCATCCTGAAGGCTCATGGGAACTCCCACAGAGACATGATTAAACAAAGTTCTTCCAACTGGAAGATCCTTATGAACGTGCATTCCAAAATTAGCTAAATCCTCTTTTGGTCCAATTCCGGAATTCAAAAGAATATGTGGTGATCCTATGGCACCAGACGTTAAAATAATTTCCTTATTCACCTTCACTATTTTTTTATTTCCTTCTTTGTCAATTAACTCTACACCATGGGCGTTCATTTCCCATTTATTTAATAATACTTTGGTCACATGAGCGTTTGTCAAAACGCGAAGATTTTTTCTTTCAGCAACTGGTCTCAAATAAAATCTGGAAGTAGTACCCCTAAGACCATCCGAAGTCGCCATTGGAGCAACCATAAAACCGGTTTGGTTATACCCATGCAATTTTCCAATTTTATAGCCTAATTCCTTTGCTGCATTTAGCAATTCGTCGGAAAATTCAGGTTTGTGCTCAAAGAGATTGATGTTTAGTAGTCCTCCTGTTTCGGTTCTTTTGAACATTTCGTCTGCTACTAATTGTGGATTCATGGGATTTTCCGCTCGTTCAAAATAGTGTTCGATTTCGTTATAAGACCAGCCTGGATTTCCAGCACGAGCCCATTTGTTGTATATTTCAGGATGACCTCGAACATACATCATTCCATTCATTCCAGCTGTGCCAGAAACCATTTTTCCTCTGGGCCAAGCACATCTTCCACCATTTTCTATGGAACAGGAAAAAATCGTTTTCATTTTCATAAAAATTCTAGATTTTTTTATTTTCCCTACTGTATTGGAAATTTCTAATATTTTTAATTAAAATTATTAATAATTACCCAGACATGCAGTTGGATATGGTCGTGTAGGTTCTGTAAGGTATTTCCAATCCAGAGATGTATTTATTGCATTAAAAGCTAATCCTGGTACAGCAGTGAGTGAAGGTTCTTCTGGACCAGCTTCAATCAATAAAACTCTCCACCATGGATAATCACTCAGTCTTCTTGCCAAAATTGGTCCTGCTACTCCAGCACCCACGATTATAAAATCGAACCTATAAAATTGAATACAATTTTCATTCCTAATTCCCAATCAAACATTTTGTATGTAGCCCATAGAGGCGACCGTGAACCCGAGAAAACCGGAAAATGGCCGAAAATTGTTGAGATGATTATTTTAGTCAAGCGTTAAATTTCACCAGTGAAAAATTATTTAAACAATTATCAATAAATTGAATTAATCGTGTTGACCTTCGATTTAAAGTTGACCCAATTAGCTAATGTTACTCAGAGAAGGTGTCAATTTTTGATATTTTGTTGAAAAAAATGTTTAAACAAACGGAAATTGTTGAAACAATTACGTATAAGTGATGGAAGTAGCAAACACACCAGAATCCTGTCAAGTTTATTGATAAATTTGTTTAAAAAACTTCATTTTTCTGCCTTATTCCAGTCAAAAACATTTAAACAACAAAGAGTTGATTAACCAAGCAACAAACTTTTGAATTTGTCCTTAAAAATGATCTGTGAAAAAGGGCTACTCAAAAGTTACAGATATGGGGGGTTTGCTCACATGTTAGGGGCCATCCATAAACTACGTTACCAATTTTGGGATATTTTTGACCCCCTGTCCTCCCTCGTTAACAACCGTAGCCCCCCCCCCTCCCCGAAAGTAACGAAGCCGTTGGCTATACACGGATATCACGTTCATTCTGAGTTTTCCGTGTTTCTAATCAGTTGTTCTATAGTGAGTAGAATTTTCAACCACAAAGAAGACTTTAAAAAAATAGTTGAATTTTCAACAAAATGATTAATTTGTTAACAAAATAGTTGAGCTTTGGTCCAAGTATAGTTCAGTTCTCAAGTAAAGCAGATGAATTCTGAATGAAAGATTAAATATTTCGTATTTCAACGAAACAAGATTCAAATTTTAAATTAAAAAGAAAGAACGATGAATTTTCAAACAATAAAGACGACTTTTCTAGTATAAAGGATGAATTTTCAACCAAACAGTTAAATTTTCGACCAAAAAAGATGACTCAACAAAATAGTTGAATTTTAAACTTACAAAGATGAACTTATAACAAGAATGTCATTTTTAATGAAGAGATATGAATTTTCAACCAAATTGTTGAATTTTCAACTAAAAAATATAAGATTTCAGCCAAGAATGGAATAGTTACATTTTCATTTTCAAAAATGAATTTTCAACAAAAAATAAATTTTTCAACCTGTTGAATTCAACCAAAAAACAATAACTTAAAAAAAATAGTTGAATCCTCAAGCAAACTGATGATTTTTCAATACAGAAGAATAATCTTCTACTCAAAAAGATGAATTTTCAACAAAATACATGAATTTTCCAAAAAACAGTTGAATTTTCCACCCGACACTGTGAACTTTCAACAAAAAGTTAATTTTCTACCAAGTAGTTAATTTTTCAAATAAATAGTTATATTTTTATCAAAATAGTTGAATTTTAAACTAAAAAAGATAATTTTTCAATTAACAAAGATAATGTTTCAACTAGAAATGGAATAGTTACATTATCAGTTAAAAAAAAATAATTTTGAACAAAAAAGTACTTTTTCTACCAGCCATATTAAAACAAAAAAGACGAATTTTCAACAAAATGGTTGAATACACCGCCTTAAAGATGAATTTTCAAAAAACAAGATTAATTGTTCACCCAAAAAGACGAATTTTCAACCAAATAGATGAATTTTCCACAAACCAGTTGAATTTTTTACCTGAAACAATGAATTTTCAACAAAAAAGTTAACTTTCTACCAAGTAGTTAATTTTTCACATAAGTCGTTTAATTTTTAACCAAATATTAGAATTTTCTACCAAAATTGTTGAATTTTCAACCAAAAAGATGAACTTTCAACCAAAAAGTTTTTTTTTATCAAAAAAAAGTATCTACCAAGATACCCAAAAAAAAAAGAATTTTTGACAAAAAACTTAATTTTCAACTATATAGTTTAATTTTTTATCAAATTGTTGAATTTTCAAGCCATAAAGACGAATTTTTCACAATGCAGTTGAAGTTTCAAACCGAAAAGATGAATTCTCAACGAAAGACCGGTCTTATTTGAAATAAAAAAACAGTTGAATTCAACTAAAGAAGACGATTTTTCAGCAAAATAGTTGAATCCTGAACAAGATACATGAATCTTCAACCAAATAATTGCAGACTTTCTTACAAATTTTCACCAAGAAACGCACTAAAGGTTATCTAACTTCGTAACGTTACTTTCAGTGGCGCCGGCCCCCCCCCTACATGTTACCAACCGTACTTATTTCCGTGACCCCCTCCCCTCAAATTGGTAATGTAGTTTATGGACGACCCATTATTTGTATGGCATTTAATATTGTCCGATCGAAAAAAGACGCATTTACTTTTTTTGGAAACCTCACAAAATAAGTCATTCGCCCAAACGAAATTCAAACATTGCCTTTTTTGAGCCACCCTCATCATCATAGATATTTGGGATTATAACACATTATAGCGAATATTTTTGGTAAATATTCGTTCCAACTCCCTGTGCACAGTATTATATTATTCATACAAGGAAAAAAATTATAGCTATACCAACGATATTTATCCTTGATCTGGCCACAAATATCATTGAAAACGAACCAATGATATTTGAAAAACCTTTCAAATATGGATTTACAGCACAATTTGTTTTAACTATTATCATTAATGAATCACATTTTTAAATCGTTAAAACAATGATATTATTATAGCTGAAGTCAAAATGTTGGAATTCTGAATATGACGCTAATTTTAAATTAATAAAGGTTTAAAATTTATAATTGATTTCAAATTTTACTTTAAAATTATAACTTGGCTACGAACTAATATAATTTCTCTATATTTCTTAATAACCAAAAAATTCCACGTAACGTTTCAATTTTATATGGAATTTGAAATTAACTAAGTCACATAGTTAACTCAATATAATATGAAAATACATTGTTTTCTTTTGTTGATGTAATTTTTCATATTCATATTTAACCTAAAATCTATGCTATGTATGAAAAAGTACTAAAAAATAATGCGACTACGGATGCACATAATTTTGACATTATGCCTCCGTAGCCTCATTATCTTTCGATACTTTTTCATACTGAGCTTAGCTTTTAGCCTAATTATTTTAAATTTTCACAAATAATTGAGAAATAGCCAAAAATGTCTCTTTATTTCGTTCGAATCCTTGATTTTTTTAGTACACATTTCAGATAACATATATTACACATTTGATGGTCAGATACTCGATAAAAGTCCTCTAACTATAAGAAGATAGCGAAACAATTAACTTTTTGCCATTTTTTTACATTCATGAACTATTTTTCCTGATAATTCAAATCTCATTAAAAAATGTCTTGGTTTTGAATTATCACAATGGTTTTGCCCTTGACAGCAAATTCTTTGAGATAATAAGATGAATATTTTTTACCATTCCTCTTGAGGCACTTTATCAGATCCAGTTCGTCTACAAGAATCTGAAATATCGCATCTCGCCATAATTAAAGTCTGCAATATGGTCATAAATGGTGTGACGCCCCCGCATGCTTCGTTCATATAGGCTGTATCATTGAAGTTGCACTGACAGCATCCTTTACTTGCCGATGTAAAGGAGGTCTGAAAGAAGTGATGAAGATTAATTACCGAACAATTTTAAGATAAACAAGAACGCCAGACATCTTCAAATTGAATTTTGATCAACCATGACCATCAATTAATATCATAGCTCGGCTTTTATGTCCAATATTAAGATAAAAGTTTATGGCTGTTGACCACATTATACTTTCATAAACGATCCCATTTTACGATGTGATTTTGCGGTTACTCAAACAATCTTCATCAACTTTCTCGACTGGAGTCGTCGCCAAAGAAATGGAATTTTACTTCCGATTATATTTCCGATTATAATGACAAATTGGAAAAGAACATACTTTTTTGTGCATCGATCGCGTGAGAGTCCATGTTTTGATAAGTTTTGGTATAATGAACTTTTCATTCTCTTCTCGCTTTTATTCGTTCTGGTAATTCTCTTCCTTTTATACTAGATCGATAAAAAAAATGAGTATTTCAACTAACCATTGTTTTCAATGACCCTTTAATAACATTTAATGTTTTAATTGATATTCGATACATTTGTTTAATCTGGTATATTCAATACTTCGCATAAATATTCACAATTAATTCTCAAATTTTTTTTAAAAAGCTGTATAAAAATGGTTTAAATTGACTAACCGCCTCCATGACATCCATGATTTCAGAAAATTCACATAGACTTCACAGTTCCGCTACTAATGAATGACTGAACTTGGCATTGCAAACGGATAGAATATATTCAAGATCTGTTGAACGCGACCCTAACCCACATATGAGATAAGATAAAGCCCGCATTTTTATTTAACAATTTTTGAAATTAGAAATTCGCCAAATAATTTCTGTTGACCGAAAAGCGGGCGGCTTTCCTTGGATATCTATACAAGGAAACTTATTTAAAACTTACTTCAGGAATTTACAATACACTTCATGAAAATAATTTATTACTTAATATATATATCATCAAGAAATATTTTTTACTCTAGTACTTTAATTAAATTCATGAACTCCTTAATTTATTTATTTTTAAATGTTGGTCTTGTTTTGTTAATGTAAAGGAACTTGTTGCTTAACAATTTCTATAACTGCAGTAATTGAAAAGCAAAATAATTTTGAGCTTGCATTGGTAATTAAATATTAAACAGCCTTTAATGCTTACTTGGCTAAGAACAGCAATGTAGAAGCTGACACAAGTAAGAAATGGTACCTTTAGCTCCATTTTAAAAATTCTTCTAACCCAAAAGGATAATGACACCTAGAATTCAAGATCATTATACATATTTTGATCTAGATATAATTAAATTATACTATATTTTTTAGTTCTAGTGCAAAGTACAATTAAAAAAAAATCTTACTTCTCCAGGGTGTCCAGCGACCTTGAAAACTTTGAAAACCTGGAATTCTCCTTGAATTTTGTTTAACCTTGAAAACATGGATATCTCTTTGAATTTTTCACGAGAACCTTGAATTAAATTTTTTTTTATTTAAAACAGTTATTTTATTGAAATGCGAAAAGTAATTTAAATCTTTTAGTATATTATGAAAGAAACATCTCGTTTAGAAGAAATCTTGCTACTGAAAAGTTTTTTATTTATCAATAAGATATAATTTATCTTTTACTCATTGCAGAATAAATAAAGAGATAGATTTATAGATTGCAATGAACAGACTGTAATATTGTGAATAATTCTATAAGTTTTTAATTTCGTCTCCCGTAATATACATAGAATGTTAAAGTATACATTTTTTTGGTGATATTCAACTTACAAATTATAAAAATTCATAGTTGAAAATTTCGATGTGAATGCAGTTTCAGAATTAGAATGAGCCATGGCCATATAACGGATTTATCAAGGGTTTCACCACTGGGTTTTTGAGTGTGCACTATATTACAAAAAAATACTGAAAATTTCAAAACGTTTCAAAATATTTCAATGATTTTAAAATATTTAAAAGGATTTTAAACGCTTTACAAATTTCATGGATTTCAAAGATTTAAAAAAGGCGTGTACACCGGATTTTAAATATTTCACAACAATTTCACAAACCTTTTGAAACTTTCAAAAGATTTAAAGGATTTCAAAGATTTGAAAAAGGGTACAGTACACCAGATTTCAAAGATTTTAAAACATTTCGAAGATTTGAAACGATTTCAAGAGGTTTCAAAACATTTTAGAAGATTTGAAAATATTTCACTAAGATTTCAAATAATTCAATGACTTCAACGAACAAAAAATATTTTACAAAGATTCCACAAAGATTTCAAAGATTTCACAAAAATGTCGAACATTCCATAAAGATTGCAAGGATTTTAAAGATTTGAAAAAGGCGCGTGTACACCAAATTTCAAAGATATCACAGAAATTTCGAATATTTTCAAAGATTTTAAAACTTTTAAATATTTAACATTTTCATGATTTCAAATGAATACAAAAGATTTCACAAATATTTCAAAGATTTCACAAAGATTTCAAAAGAATACAAGAATTCCAAGGATTTCAAAAAGTGTACAATACACCAGATTTCAAAGATTTCAAAACATTTCAAAGATTTTAAACGATTTCAAATATTGCAATGATTTCAAACGAATACGAAATATGTCACAAACATTTCAAAGATGTTAAACTATTTCAAAAGGTTTCAAAAAATTTGAGAAGATTTCAAAAGATTTCAATGATTCCAAACGAACACAAAAGATTTCACAAACAGAGATTGAAGAAAGCTTTCACAAATATTTTAAATATTTCATAAAAATTTCAAAAGATTTCAAGGATTTCAAAGACGACTTATGTTCGCCAAAAATTAAGAATTTGTTTATTTTTGGTTCTGCTTTCTTTAAAAATTGTTGGCCAATAAAAAATGAAATTTCTCATTTTTTACATCTAGAAAAAACGGTTATTACATTATTTGATGTAAAAAAAGGAGACCTGGAAAAACTTGACTTCTTCACCTGGAAAACCTGGAAAAGGCCTCGAATTTCGTTCCTATAAGAATCGCGGGACACCCTGTTCTCTATAAAATGTTCAGACTTTAATTTTCAGGGGATCAAACAAAATCGCAACAGTTTATATAATACTAGAGATAGCTACTTGTCATAACTATTTTAAAATCATAACTTGATTTTATAGTATTATTATAGTTAGTTGTGCAGCTTGAAACTTTCAAACAACAGAACGGTTGACTTATGTCTTTTCTGAATGCAAAGATGTAGATTGTAGATAATACAAGTATAACTTTCCCTCGTACTTTATTGTATATTTATATTTTCAATTGGTGTAAACAATCTATGAAATTGATTAATTGATTTACTATTCTCAATAATTTTTTTCATATAAGCATACTTTCAATTAGTTTGTTAACAAATTTGTATCCAGAAATCCAATATAAATAATGAGTTGTTATGCGATTAGAATATCATATTTTTCTTTATCCTATTATTATTTTAATTAATTTTAAAGTTTCTCACCTGATATTTAATACAACAGGACGAATATGAATAATAAATTAATACTGCTCACTTAGAATACATTTGAAGATTAATTAATAATAATACACACTCAATACATAAAAACTTGACTTTCTTCTGACAATTTTTAATTAAACAAGATCACAATTGATCATTTATTAACAAATTTTACAGATCTTTGTTTTGAAAGATTCATTCCACGAGAATTGCTTCGAGCGACACTCCATAGTTTGACCATTTTACTGAATGAACCTTTTTGTAAGAAGTTTGGCTATGGAACTGATTACTTAGCCGTAAGACGCTCGTTGCGTGTGGGCAGGGGCGAATATAATAAGGAACTCGTGGGTAGTTTTCACCCTGATGCCCAATTTTTCTGTTAAATTTATCCACTACTAATTTCTCTCTGTTAAATTTTTACACTTTAGAGTTTAGAGACTAGTGTAATATCTAATAGATTTATATTTATTTACTTCTCTACTTGTTACAATGTTGCACTCACAAGAAGTAATTCTTGATCAGTATTCTCCGTCGATAGGAAATAAACTGTGACATAATTTAACTATATCTATATCTAGGTCATGAAACTCATCAAAGTTAAATTTTCGAATGTAGGCCAGCAATTAGGCTATCGGTATTTACAGATATGTTTTGACAATATTTTGCTTAATCAGTTTTACTTAATGTATTGCTAAAAATGGATCATTAAAGTTATCATTTTCAAATACAGGACACGAATGGCGGTAATCGGTATATTTCCAAAGATGTTTTGACATTATTTTGCGAAATAATTCAGTAAAGTTTTACAATAAATCTCTCTTTCTTAGTGAAAATACATGCATATTATTTAATACATATTTTATTATCCATTATTTAATATTATATGTTTTCTAAAAAATGTTATACCGTCCGTCTCCAAAATTCGACACAAGCTTCAATAATAATTATTAAAATCCAGACATTAGTAGCACCGGTACATTTCAATTTAAATTTTTACGTTTAAGTTTTCGGATGAGATGCCCAAAATTTGTACAAATTTATTTTAAATGATCCCTTTTTTTAAATTCGATATTTTCCAAAATAACTAAATTAATTAACTTCTCCTTTTTGATTATGTTTGTGATTTATTTCAGAATTTACAAAAAAAAGTTAAAAATTTAAAAATTGAATGAAAAAAA
>CAKNYM010012438.1:0-25763 GCA_932195095.1 Andricus curvator | reverse complement strand
AAATTTGGTCGTTGGATTCTTGTTTTTATTTTCAAGAATTCTATACAATAAAAAAAGAGTTTAAAAACGGTAGAAAGTTTAACCGAATGAACTTTATTACACGTTAAATGTCTAATCGGTTAAACGTAGAAATTATCCGAATTGTTGCGGAACACTGGTAATTAATTAAAAAATATCGTCTTGAATAATTGAAACAATTTTTTATTTTTCAGCGTTGTTCGTGCTTTATCCGTATTTGACAATTCATATGAGAGAACTCGGAATCAATGTGCAAGAAACTGCTTTAATGAGTGCAGTTACCCCACTTGCAGTTATTATTATGCCACCGTTAGCAGGAATAGTTGCGGATCGAATAGGAAACTTTCGAGTGGGTGTCTTAAATATTATTTGTTTGTTTTTATTTGAATTAATTATTAATAATAATCAATTTTTTATATTACATATTAAATAATGTCGATCACTGGTCAATTATTTTTGGAGAAACGAGAAAAAATCTGCCTCAGCCCGGATTTGAACCGGGGATGCCACTATACATGAGTGGAGCGTTGACTAATCACGCTACCGAGGCTGTGGCAGATCATTTCTTGTTTCTCCCATATCAAATGGTGACGCGGGCGTGTATCTAATCTTCTGAAACTTTTTTTAATGAATACTTTAGTCTGAAGAATGTTCACCGAATCAGAATATAAATTTAAACAATGATGTTATTATTTTTTCATTATTTTATTATATAAGAGAAAGAAGAACAGATCTGCCACAGTCTCGGTGACGTAATTGGATGATGCTCCACTCATGTATAGTGGCGATCCCGGTTCAAATCCGGGCTGAGGCAGGTTTTTTTTCTCGTTTCTTCAAAAATAATAGACCATTTGATATTTAACATAAAAAATTAATTAATACCCTGGTCATGAAAATAATGTGATTGTTTAAATAATAATAATAATATTTGATTTAAATAATTCACTTTTTCCACATTGAAGCTCTTATGTTTCTGCATGGACATGCTTATTATAATTGATTTTTAAGTCATTACTTTTTCATTTTAGATTAAAATGATGAATTTCCAAAAACGTGATGCTCAATTTGAAAATTATAAATTTTTATCAAGTTTGTTTCACAATTCTAATTTAAGAATATTCCAATTTTGAAAAACGTTTGGAATTGTTTAATTTAGACCAGTGAAAATGAGAGTGCATTTTTGTTTTGTACGAAAATCTCATTTTTCAATAAAAAAATCTATCCAATTACTTTAAATATCATTTGATAGTACATGATATGATATTATAGTTTTTAATGTGCAATTTTAAAATTGTTCAATTTTTGAGGCCTTGAAACCAAAGTTGTTTAACTTTAAAAATTTTAATTCGAAAATATTTGTTTCGAAGTTACAATTCGGTAGGTTTTGTGAGGATACTATCGTCTTCAACGACTTTCTCTTTTCATATCAATTAAAAAAATGTCCTTAAAATTGAACAAAAAATTAAAATCCCTTCAAATTTTGGAAATCCTATTCAAATTCCTTGAATCTTATAAAATTTTAAAAAATCTGGTGACTTTCATTGAAATCCTTAGAAATCTTATGAAATCATTTGAAAATCCCTTGCAATCTTTAATAGCCTAAAAACTTATGAGTTCAGCCCTATCAAATCATTTTGAATCTTCCAAAATTCTAGGAAATTCTTTTAAACCGCATGAGATATTTTTGAATTTCTTAAAACCATTAAAATCTTTAAAAATTCCTTAAAATTGTTTCAATTTTTTTGAAAATTCCTTGGAAAGCTTGAAAATACCCTAAAGTATTTTAATTCCTTCAAAATTTTATGAAAGCTCTGGATATTTTTTAAAACTCTTGAAAATTTATTGGAATCCCCTAAAATACCCTAACACATTTTAGGTCCTTTAAAATTTTATGAAATCAATTGAAATTTTTTTAAGCTTTAAAAAATTCCGTGGAATCTTTTAAAATAGCCTAAAACCTAACGAGTCCAGTCCTATAAAATCATTTTGAATCTTCCAAAATTCTAGGAAATTCTTTAAAACCGCATGAGATTTTTTTGAATTTTTAAAACCATTGAAATCCTTGGAAATTCCTTAAAATTGTTTTAATGTTTTTGAAAATTCCTTGGAAAGCTTGAAAAAAACTCTAAAATATTTTAATTCCTTTAAAATTTTATGAAATCTCTGTATATTTTTTAAAACTCTTGAAAATTCCTTGGAATCCCCTAAAATACCCTAACACATTTTAGGTCCTTTAAAATTTTATGCAATCAATTGAAATTTGTTTAAACTCTCAAAAATTCCGTGGAATCTTTTAACATACCCTAAAACCTTACGAGTCCAGTCCTATAAAATCATTTTGAATCTTCCGAAATTCTAGAAAATTCTTTAAAACCGCATGAGATAATTTTGAATTTCTTAAAACTATTAAAATCCTTGGAAATTCCTTAAAATTTGTTTAATTTTTTTGAATATTCCTTGGAAAGCTTGAAAATATCCTAAAAAATTTTAATTCCTTTAAAATTTTATAAAATCGCTGGAAATTTTTTAAAACTCTTGACAATTCATTGGAATCCCCTAAAATACCCTAACACATTTCAAGTCCTTTAAAATTTTATGAAATCAATTAAAATTTTTTTAAACTCTCAAAAATTCCGTGGAATCTTTTAAAATAGCCTAAAACCTTACGGGTGCAGTCCTATAAAATCATTTTGAATCTTCCAAAATTCTAGGAAATTCTTTAAAACCGCATGAGATATTTTTGAATTTCTTAAAACCATTGAAATACTTGGAAATTCCTTGAAATTATTTTAATTTTTTTGAAAATTCCTTGGAAAGCTTGAAAATACACTGAAATATTTTAATTACTTCAACATTTTATGAAATCTCTGGATATTTTTTTAAACTCTCAAAAATTCCGTGGAATCTTTTAAAATACCCTAAAATCTTTAAAATCCTTTGATTTACCTTCAAATTCTTGAAATCTATTGCAAGTCCTTGGAATCTCTCTAAATCTTTGGAATCCCACACTTCTTCTGATTAAATTCTTTGAACCCCGTTAGAATTTTAAAAAATCCCTTGGGATTTAAAACCACATGACATATTTTTGAGTGTCATAAAATGACTGAAATCTATGAAAATTCCTTAAAATTCTTTAAATCTCTTGAAAATTTCTTGGAATTTTGTAAGGTACCCTACAATATTGTAAATATTTAAAAATTTTATAAAATCCATTAAAATTTTTTTAAACTCTTGAAAATTCCTTGGAATATTTTAAAATATCTTAAAATCATTCGAAATTTAATGAAATCAGATAAAAAAATTTTTAATTCTTTAAAATTCTTTGGAATCCTTCAAAATGCCCTACATTTTTCTTTAAATCCTATAACTTTTCTTCCGATTCTTTAAATTTCTTGAAAAGTCTTTGCAATCTATTGAAGTCTTTGAAATCCCTCACTTCATGTGAATAAATTCTTTGAAAGCCATTAAAATATTATAAAATCGCTCAAATTTTTTTTAAAGTATTCCTGAACCATATAGATCCTATGAAATTCATCAAAGTCACCCGTAATTCCTTAAAGCCGCATGAAATATTTTTAAACTCCTTAAAATAATTGAAATCCTTGGAAATTCCTTATTTTTTTTAATCTCTGGAAAATTTCTTGGAATCCTCTAAAGTGCCCTCAAATATTTTAAATCCTTCAAAATTTCATGAAATCCCATTAAATTCTTTTAAACTTTTCAAAATTCCTTGGAATCTTTAAAAAATATTTTAAAATTTTTGAAATCCATTAAAATATTATAAAATCCTTTCGGATCTTTTAAAATATCCTTAAACCCTATAGGTCCTATAAAATCATTTAAAATCTTTCAAAATTCCTTGAAACCGCATGAAATGTTTTCAAATTCCCTAAAATAATTGTAATCCTTAGAAATTCCTTGAAATTTTATTCAATCCCTTGAAAATTCCTTGGAATCCTCTAAAGTACCCTCAAATATTATAAATCGTTCAAATTTTTATAAACACCTATGACATTTTTTAAAAATCTTAAAAATTCCTTGGAATCTTTTCAAATATCTTAAAATCTTTGAAATCCATTAAAATATCATAAAATATCTTAAGGTCTTTTAAAATACGCTTAAACCCTAAAGGTCCTTTAAAATCCATTCAAATTTTCAAAAATTTCTTAAAACCGCATTAAATAGGTCTCATCAATTCCGAAATTCTGTAAGACCCCACGAAATGTTTTTAAATCTCTTAACATAATTAAAATCCTTGAAAATTCCTTGGAATTTTGTTAATCTCTTGAAATTTCCCTTGAAATCCACTAAAATGCCCAAAAATATTTTAAATCCTTAAAAATTTGATGAAATCCCTTGAAAATTTTTTAAACTCCGTTTTATGACTTTTTTCAAATGCTTCAGTATCATTAAAATCCTTGAAATTTCTCAAATCTCTTTGAAAATTTCTTAGAATTCTTCAAAATACCCAAAAATATTTGTAAATTTTCAACCATTTTTCAAATCTCTTGAAAATTCTTTGGAATCTTTTAAAGTACCCTAAAATCTTTAAACTCCTTTGAAATCTTTGGAAATACCTTAGGATATTTTAAAATCCTTTCAAATCTTTGAAATCCTTTGAAATCCCTCAATTTTTGTAGATTATAAAATTCTTTAAAATCAACCAAAATATTATAAACCTATGAAAGCTTTCGAGATCCTGAGAAATTTATCAGGATACCTTTCGTTTTTTTTGGGTCTCTGATTACGAATCTAAAGTCAAAATTCGAAAATTTTAAATAACGGATCTAATATAGCGTCCAACAGATTGGTTTCCGTGGCCTCAAAATGGGTCCTTAGATCTTTTTTTGGGTCGCTGATTACGAATATAAAGTCTAAATTCCCAAATTGAAAATGGCGGATCCAATATGGCGGACAAAAATGTAAAACAAGTATTGTATCCGCCACTTTAAATTTTTGATTTTTTACTTCAGATTTGTAATCAGCGACACACAAACCCCCCGAGAACCCATTTTAAAGCCATGGAACTTATTTTTACATTTTTCGTCCGCCATATTGGATCCGCTAGTTTGAATGTCGAAAATTTAATAACTTTTACTCCAAATGCGTAATTAGCGATCCCGAAAACCTTCCATGAATGATATTTCAAACAATTTTTATGTAAGGAAAATATATGCTTCAAAGGGTTGAATTTTGTGAAATTCTTTGCAATTTATAGAAATATTATAAAATATATAGAAATTTTTTACGTCTATTGAAATCCGTTAAAAATCACTTGAAATCCCATAAACTTTTAAATCCTATGAAATCTTTCAAAATACTCATTAGGGTGGGTAAAAAATAAATACTTTTGGAACTCGAAATAGCCACAACGCGGAAAAGTAGCGTATTGGGGTCCTAAAAAAGTATAATTAATTTGGAATCGATCGGCATGCAGCTTGGTTACCCGCGTTCGAAAAAAAGGTTTCAAAAATTTCTTGTTTGCAGAGTTTTTAAACTTTATTGAGTTTCAATATTTTTTTACATACCCGGAGGTCAAAAAAGTCTTTCCAGTTTTTTTTTTATTTTAATCTACCATTTTCTGAGAGATTATTCCTATTTAATTTACCATTGTTTTCGGAGAATTATTTGAGGTACATGAAAACTTTTCAGTGACAAAAATGCATTAGAAAAAAAATCCGCAAGACTCAGGAATCGAAATTGGTAATACAGCGTATTTAAAAAATTTTTATTTTGGTATATTATGATCTTATCTTCATAACTTGTAGTTTAAAAATTTTCCTGAGCATGTATGGGTTTTTTAAACATAGAAATACACTTGAAAAAAAATGCACAAAAACAAAGAATCGAAATTGGCAATACAGAGAATTTTTAAAATTTTGATTTTGGTATTTTATGAACTTATCTTTATAACTTGTAGTTTAAAAATCTTTATGAGCATGTGTGGGTTTTTTAAACATAGAAATACGCTATAAAAAATCTACAAGACTTAGGAATCGAGAGTGTAATGACAGAAAATTTTCTTATTTCGGAATTTTGTATCCAACAGAATTAATTTTTTTGTTATTTATAAGTTTAATAAATAAAAAAAATTAATTCTGTTAAATACAAAATTCCGAAATAAGAAAAAAATGTATTTCAATGTTTAAAAAACCCACATATGCTCAGAAAAATTGTTAAACTACAAGTTATAAAGAGAAGTTCATAAAATACCAAAATGAAAGTTTTAAAAATTCGCTGTATTGCCAATTTCGATTCCTGTGTCTTGTGGATTTTTTTCTACTGTATTTCTATGTTTAAAAAACTCACACATGCTCACAAAAATGTTCAAACTACAAGTTATGAAGATAAGTTCATAAAATACCAAAATCAAAATTTTAAAAATTCGCTGTATTGCCAATTTCGATTCCTGAGTCTTGTGGATTTTTTTCTAGGGTATTTCCATGTTTAAAAAACCCACACATGCTCACAAAAATGTTTAAAGTTATGAAGATAGGATCATAAAATACCAAAATCAAAATTTTAAAAATTCGCTGTATTGCCACTTTTGATTCCTGAGTCTTGGGGATTTTTTTTCTAATGCATTTTTGTCACTGAAAAGTTCTCATGTACCTCAAATAATTCTTCTCCTCCTATTTGCAAACGTGTTAAAAAAAATTTCCGAATACAATGGTAAATTAAATAGGAATTATCTCACAGAAAATTCTAGATTAAAATCCGAAAAAATTGAGAAGACTTTCTTGCCCTTTTTTTCGAGCGCGGGTAACTAAGCTGCGTGTTTCGAATTCCAAAAGTATCCATTTTTATTTTTTTTTAGAAAATTTCATAAATTTGACTCCAAATTCGTAATCAGCGATCCCGAAACCCTACTTCTTATAAATAAGTATTTATTTATAATAATTTTTTTTCTTAAGATCCTTTGAAATCTTTAAAATAATATTAAATCCCTGAATTAATTCTGGTGAAATTCCTAGGGCTGCTTTAAAAACTTTAAAAAAATTTTGAAACGTATAAAAGTTTGGAACATTCCTTAAATTAATTAAAATCCTTGGAAATTCTATGAGTACTTTTGAAAGCTGTTGAAATCCTTTTCAATCCATTGAATCTCTTAAAATCTGTTCTAATCCTTTTAAATCTCTGGAAATCTTTTTAAAAAATTGGGTGAAATGGCTTTTAGGGTCGCCCTGCAGGATCCCAGGCCGCTTCTGATAGCTAATTTTTACGATGAAATAATATGTCAATTTTTTAAAAATTTAGAGATATTTAAAAGAAAAAGCTTAAGATATGTTTTAGACAAAAAGAAAGAACCCAAAGTTCGAAAAAATCTGATAAAATAGCTTGATAAATTGATGAACTAAATATTTTTTAAATTTTAATCGTAACTTCAAATTTAGAAGAGTTTTAATGCTTTGAATGCTATTAGTTCGTATTTTAGAGTTCAATGTTCAATCATGATTGCTTGTTAATTCAGACTTGAATTTTTTTTATTTCATTATTTAAAAATTATATTACTCTTGACTTGTCTTATCTTATTTAAAAAATAGTTTATTCGATTACAAAATTAAAATCCGTATATGAAAAATTATTTAAATGACCATAATTTCGTTATATATGATCCTAATTGCGAAAAAATTAATCAATATTTTCTATTTAATAATTGATGTTATTTTGTCGACCAGGGTAATTAATTAATTAATTTCTGATGTTAGATATTGCCGATTGCTCGTCACATAATTTTCTGGAGAAAATCGGTGGCGTAATTGGTTAACGCTCCACTCGGGAATAGTGGCGTTCCCGGTTCAAATCCGGGCTGAGGTAGATTTTTTCTCGTTTCGCCAGAAAATTATTTGACCAGTAATCGGCAATATCTAACATCAGAATTAATATATTTTTAATATAATATTTTTACCTTTTCCAGGTATCATTAGCATTTCTAACATCCCTTGGGGGAGTAGCAGCGCTATTATTGCTCATTGTTCCTGTGGGTAGAGTCAATCTAGAATATCCAGATAGGGTAATTCTCGATGTGAGTTGTCCAGGAAGTAATGAAAATTTGATATACGAAATGAGTTCAAAATATCCTTGCGAGCCGAATCTTAAATCTGAAGTGAACATGAGGATAGAAAGTTGCGGGTGAGATGTTTATTTAAATATTGTAGTTTTTAGAATTAAAAAATGGTTACGATTTCCAAAATTTCTTTTTATCCTAAAATAAAAAGAAAATAATTTTAGGGAGCATCCGCTTATTATGTGACTAATATTTTTTTTTGCTGAAATGGTTTTGTAACACGTGATACTTCTCTGACCAAAAAATAAAAATTAAATTTGTTTACATAGATAAATTTCAATAGTTAAATTATGAAGTCAAAAAGACAAATTTTTTAGAAGACAGTTGAATTTTTGACAAAAAAGTTCATTTTCAGCCAAGAGAAATGAATTTGCAACCAGGAAACATGACTTTTCTACCATAAAATATGAATTGTTGAACCAAAAAGGACGAATTTTCAACCAAGCAGTTGAATTATTGGCAAAGAAAGATGACTTAATCAAAATAATTGAATTTTCAAAAATTATTAAACTTGCAACAAAATAGTTGGATTTTTTACCAAATAGCTGATTTTCTAACCTACGAAAATGAATTTTCAACCAAGAAGATTAATTTCTTACAAAAGAAGAATTTTCAGCAACATACTTGAATTTTTAACAAAATAGTTGAAATTAAATTTTATTTTTTTGTCAATCAGTTGATTAATATTTAAATTAAGATGAATTTTTTACAAAATAGTGAAGTCTTCATGCTTAAAAGTCGAATGTTTTAGAAAATAGTGGACTTTTAAATTGTAAAAGAAGAATTATTAACAAGAAAGTTAATTTTCAATCAACAAAGGTGAATTTTCTACCAAATAGTTGAAATTTCAACTTATGAAGGAAAAATTTTCCACCAAAAATGGAATAGCCACATTTTCAGATAGAAAAATTAATTTTTAACAACAACAAAAAACGGATGTCTAATAGAAAAGTTAAATTTTCAAATAAATAGTTTAATTTTAATCAAAAAGTTTAATTTCCTACTGAAGCATTTTAATTTCACTAAAAAATAAAAATTTCTAACAAAAAAGTTAATTTTCAACTAAATAGTTTGATTTTCAACCAAATTGTTGAATTTTCAAGCCAAAAAGATCAATTTTCTGCAATAAAACTGAATTTTCAAAACAAAAAGAAGAATTTTCTGCAAAATGGCTAAATTTTCAAAACAAAAATATAAATTTTCGAAAAAAAGTTAATTTATGGCCAAAAAGTTAATTCTTCAACCCAAATTATAAACCTTTCACCCTAACAAAAATGCATCTTTCACAAATTAGTTTAACTTTAAACCAAGTAATTAAAAAAAACAAGTAGTTTACCTATTAACCAAGAAGATTAATTGTCTGCAAAAAAGATGAATTAACAACAAAATACATGAATTTTCGACCATGTACTTGAATTTGCAACTAAAAAAATGAATTTTTAACCCGAATGTTTATTTTTCAACCAAGAAGAATTATTTTTCATAAAAAATATGGATTATTAGCAAAATACATGAATTTTCAACAAAGTCCTTGAATTTTTTAACTAAAAAAGATAAATTGTTAACCAAAAATGGAATAGTTACGTTTTCGGCGCAGAAAATCATTTCTCAGTCAAAAAAAAAAAATTTGTAAACATAATAGTTACATTTTTAACCAAAGAGATGATGTTGCAACTATAATGATAAATTAGAAAAAAATGAATTGTCGCGAAAGGAGTTCAACGTTTATGCAAAGAGTGGAATTTCCAAGCAAAAAGTTTTTTTTTAAGGCAAGAATATTCATTTTCTACGAAAAAGATGATATTAACATAATACAGGATTTTTTAACCAGGTACTTAAATTTTCATCCAAAAAAGATAAATTTTCAACCAAAAATGGAATAGTTAAATTTTCAGTTTAAAAAAATAATTTAAAAAAAACTGATTTTCAACCAGATGGATTCACCTAAAAAAAAAGAATTTTCAACAAAATACGTGAATTTTTAACCAAATAAATTAATGCTGAACTAAAAAAGGTAAGTTAATTTTGAAGTTGAAAAAAAAATTCAAAAAAAAAAGCTAACGAATTATCAACCAGTTGAATTTAACGAAAAAGACGAATTAAAAAAAAGTTAAACCTTAACCAAATTGATGAATATTCAATAAAAAAGAATAATTTTCTGTCCAAAGATAGACGAATTTTTTTAAAAAATACATGAATTTTCTACCAAATAGTTGAATTTTCAACTGATAACGGAAAAATGTTGACCAAAAATGGAATATCTACATTTTAAGATAAAAATTAATTTTTAACAAAATAAAAACGAATTTCTAGCAGAATGATTAAATTTTTTGATGAATTGTTTAATTTTTAGACAAAAAGTTTAATTTTTTAACAAAGCAGTCCAATTTTGAACCAGAAATATGAATTAAAAAAAAAGTTAATTTTCAACCAAGAAGTTTAATTTTCTACCAAATTGTTGAATTTTCAATCCAAAAAGACGAATTTTCTAAAACACCGCTGAATTTTCAACCCAAAAATATAAATTTTAGACGAAAAAATTGAACTTTCAACCAAAATGATGAATCTTCAAAAAACAGAAATACATTTTCTACTAAGTAGTTGAACTTTAATCCAAGTAATGTAATAAAAACCAAGAATTTGGTTTAGAAAAAATGAGTTCTCAACGAAACATGTAATAGTAAATATGTTAACAAAAAAGCTTTTTAATCCTAAATCAAAAGCAGATTAATTCAACCAAAAAAGACGAATTTTCAACAAGGTTGCAATTCCAATCGAAAAGTAATTTGCTACCAACAAAGACGAATTTTCAAACAAAATACATAAATTTTCAATCAGAAAAGATCTATTTTCAACCAAAAATTGAATAGTTACATGTTTAGTGAAGAAAATTAATTCTCAACCAGAAGAAAAAAATAATTTTTCAGCAAAATAGTTACATTTTCAACCAACGAGATGAATTTCCAACTAGAATTATGAATCTTCAAAAAAATGAATTCTCAATAAAAGAGTACAACATTTAATCAACGAGTTGAATTTGCAACCATATAAAGTTTATTTTTTAAGCATGTAAATAAAGTTTCTACTAAAAAAGATGAATTTTAAACTAAAAAAATAAATTTTCAACCAAAAATGAAAAGAATTTTCAACAAAATAATTAAATTTTCTATCAAAGAGATGAATTTTCAAACAAAACATGAATTTTTAACAAAGCAGTTCAACTTTCAACTAAGTAGTTTAATTTTTGACCAAAAAGATGAATTTTTAACAAGATACTCAAGTTTTCAACGAAATTGTAGAATTTATGACTAAACGAGAATTTTCTATCCCAAAAGATCAATTTTCAACCGAGAATGTAATAGTTACATTTTCAGTAAAGAAAATTAATTCTCAACCAATAAAACAACTAATTGTCTAGCAAAATAGTTACATTTTCAACCAAAGAGATGAATTTTCAACTAAAATTATGAATCTTAGACAAAAAATTGTAATTTTCTACAAAGAATATGAACTATCAACAAAATACGTGAACTTTCTACCAAGTACTTGAATTTTGAAATAAAAATCAAACGAATCTTCTACAAAACAGTGAAATTTTCAACCAAACAGATAAATCTTCAATCAAAAAATGAATTTTCAACAAAGTAGTTCAACTTTCAAATAATTAGATGAATTTTTAACCAAAAAAGATGACTTTTTAACAAAATAGTTGCATTTTCAGCAACATATTTGAATTTTCAAACAAATAGTAGAATTTATTAACAAGCGAGATGAATGCTGAACCGAAAATATAATGTTAGACTATTTAACAAAAAAAAATTTACTTTTAACCAAGAATAGTTGGATTTTTTTAATTCGGTTCTATTAACTCAGTTCAAATTTGAGCGAAAAAACGATATTATCAAATAGTTTTAAATCATTATTCATTGATCGTTTGATGGTTATATAAAATGCTATTTATATTTCATATTTGAAAATTGGAGAGGGGTCAGTTTCAGTGTCAAATTACATTTTGAGTGGGGTGGGAAGGGTCACCGAAAGTTCACAAATTGTCACAAGATAAATGGGTGACTCTAAAATCACATAAAAAATAGTGTCACGTAATACGTGGACGGTCCCTTAATTATTATAAGAAATCAATAATTCATTGAAATCTTTGATACATTTGAAATGGATTTTATGCTTAATTCCAGCAAATAATTAAGTGAACAATTAAAATTAAAAAAAATTATTACAGTTTGTTATGTTCCGCACCCATGGACACTGACGTTGAATCATTGTTGGAAGAAAGAGCCTACACAGTAGAGGTTACAGAAAAAGAAACAGTCATCGTTTTTAATTATACGACTCCAGAAACAAAATTGAAGAAGGTAAGGTTTGTAACCTTCATTTTTAATTGTGTGTCGATTATATTATAGCTATACTTCATATTGAAAAGTAGTTAAATCTCAATTAAATGGCATTATCATAGTTTCAATAATTTTAATCATTTTTCCTTCGGTACAAGAATTTTTTGAACTTCTTCAGGTAATCGATGAATCAGAAGACGTTAGATCACACAGAAAGTTGGAAAACGATGCGTTTTTTAAAACCTCAATTCGTGAAATCTCGAATTATACCTTTTACTTCCCCACAGACGACTTGTACCAATTTAAATGCACTCAAATTATTGAGGAGAGGCCCGAAGGCAAAAATGTGACGAAAATACTCAAATGTGGTTTTGACCAAATTTCTGACAAAGAGGAGGTATATAATTGAATTATATATATTATATCTAATAACTCCCTTATAACTCATAATCATTATTTTCAAAATTTAGTCCAATTGGGGGCCTAGATGCAATAAGGGCACATTGCGAAAACAAAATCCCATGGAGGCTTTCAAGAAAATTTTTTCAAATTTGAATGTTTAAACTCTATATCTGAATGGTAAATATTATTGTGCATCTGCGTTTATTCAGAAAAAAAGTTGTAGCTTTTATATTTTTCAAATTAAAGTGAAAACACTCGACGCCATTAAACCATTAAACCATTTCCCTTTCAGGGTAGGCGTGACACTACCCGATTCGGGTAGTGTTTCTAGGTTTTTCTTGTAGTTATAAATAACTACAAGTGTGGGCTCACCACACCCACGATGTGCCAACAGCACTCATGTCAGTATTCTTGAATGGTCACCCATCCAAGTACTAACCGCGTCCAACGCTGCTTAACTTCAGTGATCTGACGAGAACTGGGTTTTTCAGCGTGGTATGGCCGTTGGCCGCCATTCAATATTATTCTATCTGCTGACAGCGCCGTGTATGAGACTATCCGCTGTGTATAAGCATAGGGAATAGTCTTATATACGGCGCTGTCAGCACATAGATTCATATTAATTAAATTTGATTAA
The DNA here is from genome assembly GCA_932195095.1 of Andricus curvator. Taxonomy (NCBI): domain Eukaryota; kingdom Metazoa; phylum Arthropoda; class Insecta; order Hymenoptera; family Cynipidae; genus Andricus; species Andricus curvator. The sequence goes on along the minus strand of CAKNYM010012438.1, from coordinate 12,289 downwards.
TTAATAAATTCTTCCTACTTCGACTAATACGGCAGTCAGAATGTGAATATTTTTATTTAATAAAATTTTATTAACTTTCTTATAGTGCCGCGAGTAAAATAGACTATCACGAAAAAAATTCGGAGAAAGGTATAATAAAGTTTTTTTGAAAGTTTCAGATCAAAATATTGAATAGGGTAGGAGCAGTAATGATTTTTGTTTATGACAGCGTTCGAGTTTCCGAGTTTACCATAGGCTCCGGGGCCTACCGCCACACAGTCGCGCCGCGGTACATCCCAAAGCCTATGCTAAACTCGGAAACTCGAGCGCTGTCATAAATTAAAATCATAACTGCTCCTAACCTATTCAATATTTTGATCTGAAACTTTCCAAAAAATTGTATTATACCTTTCTCTGAATTTTTGAAGTGATAATTTTTTGTCTGTTTAAAATAACCTCGATAAAAGCATAAGAATATTCTCATACGAAGCGTTGTCAGCACATAGACCCATATTGAATGAGGCCTCGAACTGTCTAGTTTGGAAAGTTCCATTTTAATTTTTTTTTCACTTCAACTCATGCTCAGTTAGTCAGATTCTCCCATTTTTCAATAAAATTCTTATGGATTGCACTTTGGGGCTTAACACGACAGATATGGAAGTCAGAATTTGAAAATTTTTATTTAATAAAATCTTCATAACTTTTTTATGATGTCGGGCGTAAATTAGACTTTCACGAAAAAAAATCGGAGAAAGGTATGATAAAGTTTTTTTGAAAGTTTCAGATCACAGTATTGAATAGGGTAGGAGCAGTAATGATTTTTTTTTATGACAGCGTTCGAGTTTCCGAGTTTACTATAGACTCCGGGGCTAACCGCCACACTGCATGCGCCGCCGCACAGTCGCGCCGCGATACGTCCCAAAGCCTATGGTAGATTCGGAAACTCGAGCGCTGTCATCAATTAAAATGATTACTACTCCTAACCTGTTCAATATTTTGATCTGAAACTTTGCAACAAATTTTATTATACCTTTCTCTGAATTTTCGAAGTGATAATTTTTTGCCTGCTCAAAACAGCCTTTTCAAAAGCATAGAGAATAGTCTCATCTCATACGCAGCGTTATCAGCACATAGACCCATATCAAATGGAGGCATCGAACTGTCCAGTTTGGAAAAATCTATTTTAATTCTTTTTTCACTTCAACCCGTGCTTAGTTAGTCAGATTCTCAGATTTTGCAATAAAATTCTTAGGGATTGAACTTTAGAGTTTAACACGACAGATCTGGAAGTCATAATTTGAATATTCTTATTTAATAAAATGTTAATAACTTTTCTATGTTGCCGGGCGTAAATTAGACTTTCACAAAAAAAATTCGGAGTATAATGAAGTATAATGAAGAGGTATAATGAAGTTTTTTGGAAATTTTCAGATCAAAATTTCGAATAGATTAGGAGTAGTAATGATTTTTGTTTATGACAGCGTTCGAGTTTCCGAGTTTACTATAGGCTCCAAGGCTTACCAGCAGACCACACGCGCCGCTACACAGGCGCACCGTGGCACATCCCAAAGCCTATGGTAAACTCGGAAACACGAGCGCTGTCATAAATTAAAATCATTACTGCTCCTAACCTATTCAATATTTTGATCTGAAACTTTCCAAAAAACTTTATTATACCTTTCTCCGAATTTTCGAAGTGAGAATTTTTTGCCTGTTCAAAACAGCCTTTTTAAAAGCATAGAGAATAGTCTCATACACAGTGCTATCAGCACATAGATTTATATTCAATAGAACGGTCGAACTGTCGTTGTGATAAAAATCCATTTTAATTCTTTTTTCACTTGAACTCTTGCTCAATTCGTCAGATTTTCAGATTTTCAAATAAAATTCTTAGGGATCGCGTTTTAGGGTTTACTTCAACTAATGCGGTATTCAGTATTTGAACATTTTAATTCAATAAAATTTTATCAGCTTTTTTATAATACTGAGCGTAAATTTGACTTTCATGTCTTCCAGCGTTTCGTTAATCGAGGGAATTTCGAGCCGGTAAAAAATTCTTACTACAGAAATTCAAAGAAAGGTATAACAAAGTTTTTTGGAAAGTTTCAGATCAAAATATTGAATATGTTAGCAACAGTAATGATTTTAGTTTATGAAAGCGCTCGAGTTTCCGAGTTTACTACAGACTCCGTGGCTTACCGCCATACAGCACGCGCCGCGCCGCGCCGCAGTGGGGAAAAAATGACTTTTTTGGTTCAAAATAACGTACAGCCCACAAATATTGACCGATTTGGACACAACATTTTTTTTAAAAAAGCTGATAAGATTTCTAAGAGAGTTATCGAGCCTCATTCTGAAATTAAGCTTTCAATTATTTTATAAATAAACAAATGTGACGAAAAAAATGTCAATTTTTTCTATTTGACGTTCCTGGTGCTCGTGAATAACAGGAAAATTGTTGAAATCGCCTAAGTTTCATAAAGTAACATTAGTTGAAGATGTTCCCATATTATATGATGAACAAAAAAAAATTGTATAAATAAATTATTTGTTGAAAGAATGTTTTCTATGATTTTCCATAATTTCACGTTTTTTCAAGTTATATTGCAATAAATTTGGATTAAAACAATATAATGATAGAGAAATTTCTTCTTGAGATTATTATTGATAATATTATAAATAAATTTAATAAACAAATGCATTAATCAGGCATTTTTCGACAGAAAACTTCGTTTTTTTCGATGTCAATTTTTTTAATTAGGAATTTTTTGTAATTTTAGCAAAATTCATAATTTCTTGATTAATCTTAGGATTTTTTAAAACAAATTTAATGAAAAAATGCATTATTCGGGCTTTTGTCGGCAGAAAAATTCACTTTTTTCAAAGCGAGACCTTTCAGTTGGGAACTTCATTACAATTTCGGCAACATTCATAATTAGTTGATAAATTTTATGATTTTTTAAAACAAATTTAATAAACGAATGCATTAATAAGGCATTTATCGACAGAAAAATTCCTATTTTTCGATGTCAACTTTTTTAATTAGGAACTTCACAATAATTCCAGCAAAATTCATAATTTTGTTATCAATTTTATGATTTTTTCAAACAAATTTGATTAAAAAATGCATTATTGGGGCATCTGTTGACAGAAAAATGCTGAAAAAATTACACTGAAAGGACTGAGATTGAAAAAAAAAACTTTTTCGTCGACAAATACCCAAAAATGCATATGTTCATTAAATTTGTTTAAAACATAATAGAATTTATCAACTAAAACCCAATTAAAGAGACTGACATCGAAAAAAAAAAAATTTCCATTCACAGATGTACGAATAATGCATTTTTTAATTAAATTTCTTTTTGATAAAATATAAAATTTATCAACCAATTCTGAATTTTGCTGAAATTATCATGAAGTTCCAAATTAAAGACTGACATCGAAAAAAAAACGAATTTTTCTGCCGACGAATGCCCGAATAATGAATTTGCTTGATAAATTTGTTTTAAAAAATCATGAAATTTATCAACTAATTATGCATTTTTCTGAATTTATTATGAAGATCCTAATTAAAAAATCTGACATCGAAAAAAAAGAATTTTTCCGTGGACAGATGCCCCAATAATGCATTTGTTTAAAAAAGTCATAAAATTGATCAAAAAATTATTAATTTTGCTGGAATTATCATGATGTTCCTAATTAAAAAAGTTGAAATCGAAAGAAACAAATTTTTCTGTCGACAAATGCCTGATTAATGCAATTGTTTGAAAAAAATCATAAAATTTATCAACTAATCATGAATGTTGCTGAAATTGTCATGAAGTTCCCAACTAGAAGGACTGGCATTAAAAAAAAACTAATTTTTCTGCCGACAAATACCCGAATAATGAATTGGTTTATTAAATTTGTTTGAAAAAATCATAAGATTAATCATCAAATTATGAGTTTTGCTAAAATTATCATGAAGTTCCTAATTTAAAAAATTGACACAGAGAACAACGAATGTTTCTATCGAAAAATTCCTGTTTAATGCATTTATTTATCAAATTTCTTTATATTATTAACAATAATAATCTCAAGAAGAAATTTCTTCATAATTATATTGTTTTTATCTGAATTGCTTGCAATATAACTTTAAAAAAAACGCAAAATGCTGGAATGTCGTAGAAAACATTCTTTCAACAAATAATTTGTTTATACAAATTTTGTTTGTTCATCATATAATATTGGAACATCTTTAAATAATATTACTCTATGAAACTTAGGCGATTCCAACAACTTTTCTGTTATTGTCGAGCACCGGGAGCGTCAAATAGAAAAAAATGTTTATTTTTTTCGTCATATTTGTATGTTTATAAAAAAATTGAAAGCCCAATTGAAAAATCAGGCTCGACAACTCTCTTAGAAATCTTATCAGCTTTTTTTCAAACTTTTCTTGTCTACATCGGTCAATATTTGTGGGTTGTACTAAAATCATGACTGCTGCTAACATATTCAATATATTGATCTAAAACATTCTAAAAAACTTGATCATACCTCTCTTCGAATTTTTGTCGCGAGGAATTTCTTGAATGCATAAAAGTCAAATTCATGCCTGGCGTCATACAAAAATTAATTAAATTTTTCTAAACACATATTTTCAAATTCTGATCACTCTAACAATGGACGGACAACCTGAAGTGTAATCCCTAAGTATTCAATAGAAAATTTTGCAAAATTGACGAACTGAGCACGATTTGAAGTGAAAAAGCAATTTATTTTTCCCAAAAAGACAGTTTTTTATTGTAATTTGAAAAATAAAAAAGATATACCTTCGTCCTAATGAAAAAAATCTGCAATAAAATTTAACATCGAGATACAGCGTTTAAAAATTAGAATTTGAAATTCTTTTGAAATCCTTCAGGGGACTTCGTTTTTGCTAGAGAAAATTGCATGTGCCCTTTTTGCATCCGGGACCTTAATGTTAGAGAACTATTAGATTTTAAAAATATTTAATTGTCCAAATTTGAATTTTCAGAGACGAAATAGTCAAGCAATTGATTATCGCCCCTTCAAAACGACTCTGAAGGCCCTTGAGTCGACAGACGACTTGTTCATGGAACTGAAAAAATATGTGGTCCAGAAATCAAACTGGACTGGACAAAACCTAATTAATGTTCAATGTGATAATCCTGAACGTGCTGATCAAAATATTTTAATTTCGGCGGGAAATTTTAATGTTATCAATTGCACGCAGAGGTGCTTAGTTACAGCGCCCAGAGCAGAAATGTGTTCGAATATGAAAGAACAGGTTGTTTATAATATTCAGCTTACATTCTGGCTCTATCTCGCCATCAGAGTATTTATTGGTGAGATATTTTTCAAATTCAAAATTAGATTATTTTATTTTTATTTTTCGACCGGATTCTATAACCACATTACTTTTTTGGTTCAAAATACCCACAAATATTGATTGATTTAGCCGTAACATTTGTCTTAAAAATCTGATAAAATTTTCCAGAGAGTTAGCATGATTTTTCATTCAGTTTAAGAATTTTTGTTTATAAAACAAACAAAAATGCAATAAAATTGCCATTTTTTTTCATTTGACGTTCCCGGTGCTCGTCAATAATATAAAAATTGTTGCAATTACCTACGTTTTGAAGAGTAACATTAGTTCAACATGTTTCATCATGATGTGATAAACATAACAATTTTCTAATAACAAATTATTTGTTGGAAGCAACAGATGCTCAATTAATGCATTTGTTTATCAAATTTGTTTACAAAAAGCATAGAATTTATCAGCTAATTATGAATTTTATTAAAATTATCATGAAGATCCTAAGTGAAAGAACTGCCATAGAAAAAACCGAAGTCTCCGCCGACATATGCCTGAATAATGCATTTGTTTATCAAACTTGTTTTTAATATTAACAAGATTAATAACAATATTAACAAATAATATTGTTTGAATCCAAATTTCTTGTAATAAATCTTTTAAAAATGTAACTTTATTGAAAATTATAGAAAACACACTTTCACCAAATAATTTGTTTATATAAGAATGTTTTGTTTATTATCATGATGAAACATCTTTAGATAATGTTACTTTAAAAAACTTAGGCGATTATGACAATTTTCCTATTATTGAAGAGCACTGGGAAACTCAAATAGAAAAAATGGTCATTTTTTCGTCATATTTGTTTATTTATAAAAAAATTGGAAAACTTAATAAAAAACGAAGTTCGACAACTCTCTGAAAAATTTAATCAGCTTTTTTTCAATTTTTTACGTCCAAATCGGTCAATATTTGTGGTTTGTACCTTATTTGGAACCAAAAAAGCCTTTTTTTCCTACTGTGCGTTGTTGGCCCCTAGACATCTTTAAAAAAAATTTGAATTTTAGTTCTAAAAGTATATATTCTTATAGGAAGCTAAATTGGGCATATTTTTTTCTCTGAATAAAAAAGTTGTTGCTTTCGCTATTTTCAAAAAAAAAAACCCGGAAACCCCGTTTTTTAGAAAAAAAAGTTTTGTTGTTTTTGACTTCAAGTCGCCATATAATTCAGCCAATTCTTTGAATTTTCTAATGAAATTTACAAGAAATATTCTGTATGGTATTCTACGACTGGCAGAGTGAATAACATGAAAATTTTTGCCTTAAAAAAAGTTATAAATTTTTACCTGAGACATCGCATAAATTATGCATCTATATCTTTGAGCTCATGGGGAGTCTAGTAAATTTCGAGAAACAAAAAAATGTTATCCAAAAAGCACATTTTTTAACAAAAATCGCTCGACAGATCAATTTTCAACGGATTTCAATTTTTTAATGACCGTAAGGCTTCTAGGTACAACGAGCAATTGCTAATAAATTATGCCAGCAAAAGTAACATTTTTTGTTTAATAAGAAACAGAAATTTTTTTATTTAACTTTTCAAGCGTGCCACCGTTTTAAAGATTTTCAAATTCAGCAAGAAAAGGTTCTCAATCAGTATAATAACTATACATAAATAATTTATATTGTGTGCTAGTGAGAAAAAAATTGTTTATGATACTCTTTCTCAGTGATCTATACACTTTTTCGAAACAAATACACAGTTTGACAATGTTTTAATGAATAGGTTCCATTTTTTTTCGCAGAATAAACTGAAAATGTCTTTTCAGTGACTCCTTGTTATAATATTTAGTAATATGACTAATGGTTTAATTTATTTAAACAATTCTCATAAACAAATGCCTATGTTTACAATTCTGTCATGAATAGACTCAATTGTTTTTGTGGAATCGACTAAAAAAGTCTTGCCAATGACTCTGTGTTGTCATATTTTTCAAATTAACAATAACTGTTAATAATTTTAGGAATTTATATAAAAAATGCACATTTTGATCTTTTTTCTATGAACGCGTCGCATTGATACATACATGGGAATAAAATGAGCCGCGCGGCAGAAAACCTTCCTAATTTCTTAATGATGATTTATTTTAAATAATTATTTCCGTAGAAAACATATTTTATCTTTCTAAACAATTTTTTGGCTGGAAGTTTTTTTTTTTGCTTAAAATTTGCTCGACTCCTCATGAGATTAAAGATATGAATCCATGATTTATACAATGTCTTAGGTAGAAGTGTATAACTTTTGTTTAATAAAGAATGTTGATATGAATTTCTGTGAATTTCATCAAAAAATGCCAAGTATTGGCTGAATTATGGCGAGTTGAAGTCAAAAAAGGCAGAAAAATTCAGTGCTCTAAAAACGGGATTATCGGGTTTATTTTGAAAAGGGCAAAAGCAAAAACTTTTTCATTCTAAGAAAAAACATGCACAACTAAATTTTCTATAAAAAAAAAACTTTTCAAATTAAAATTCGAATCCGGCCCCTCAATTTGAGTAAAATTTGGAAAATTGTTTCAGATTACGAACATTTTTAATAGGCATTTTTGTGTTCACAATTTGTTTTAGTTAGACTTGAAAAATCTGTTAAACACTTTAGTACTTTCTACTGATGAAAAAACATCAGAAAAAATTCAAGATCAAAAATTTGAAAAAGTTAATAATTTTAAAAGTATTAAAAATGAACCAAAATTCCTATTTATTTATCGCAAACTAAATTAATAGAACCCAATAAGAGATTCCAACTATTTTTGATTACAGATTTAATTATTTTGTTGAAGATTCAAATATTTTGTTCAAAAGTCAACCTTTTTGGTTGAAAACTACTTTTTGCTTTAAATATCAACTATTATATTTTTGGTTGAGGTTTAATTTTTTTCAAATTCAAATACGTGGTTCAAAGTTGAAGTATTTTTATACAAATTTATTTTTCGTTGAAGATTCATAATTTCAGTTGAAAATTCATTTCTTTGGTGGAAAATGTAACTATTTTGTTTTGGAATTCGCCTTTTTGATAGACAATTATTTTATATGGTTGAAAATTTTCCTACTTGGATAAAAGTTGAACTACTTTCTTAAACAATTATTTTTTTGTTTGAAGATTCGTCATTTTAGTTGAAAATTCATCTTTTTGATTGACAATGTTACTATTTCGTTGAAAGTTCGTATTTTTTGTTAGAAAATTAATTTTTTTGTAGAAAGTTGATTCATCAGTTTGATGGAAAATTTAATACAACTTTTTGGTCAAAAATTATTTTGTTGTTGTTAGAAAATTCATATTTTAGGGATCAAAAATTAAACTGTTTTGTGAAAAATTTATCTCTTTTGCGAAAAATTTCGTCTTTATTGGTTCAAAATGCAACTGGTTGAAAATTAATCTTTTTTGGTTGAGAATTCAATTATTTTGCTAAAAATTTATATTTTCTGGATGAATTCAACTATTTTCAATTGAAAATTAAAATACTTTTTGGTTGAAATATCAACTTTTAGATTTTTGGTAGACAATTCATTTCTTTTGTTGAAAATGTGTCCCTTTTGTTGAAAAGTCGTTCTTTTAGTTAACTTTAACTGTTATTTTATTAAAAATATTTTTTGCTTGAAATAACAATTATTGCATTTTTGGTTGAGAATTTATCTTTTTTTTTTGTTTAAAAATTGAAATACTTGGTTAAATTTCAAGTGTTTTGTTAAAAATTTATTTTTTGGTCGAAGATTCATAATTTTAGTGGAAAATTCATTTCTTTTTCGTAGACAATCATTTTATTTGGTTAGAAATTCACCTACTTGGTTAAAAATTGAACTACTTTGTTCAAAATTTATCTTTTGCTTAAAGAATTGTCATTTTAGTTGAAAATTCATCTTTTCGATTGACAATGTTTCTCCTTGAAAATTTGTATATGTTGTAGAAGGTTAATCTTCTTGGTAAAAAATCCATTCATCTGTTTGATGGAAAATTTAATTCAACTTTTTGGTTAAAAATCAGCCTTTCTGTTGGAAATTCATATTTTAGGGGTCAAAAAATAAACTGTTTTGTAGAAAATTTATCTCTTCTGGGAGAAATTTCATCTTTATTGGTTTAAAATGCAACTGATTGGAAATTAATCTTTTTTGGTTAAGGATTCAACTTTTTTTTTTAATTTATCTTTCTTGGATAAATTCAACTGTTTTAATTGAAAATCAAAATGCTTTTGGATTAAAATATCAAATATTATATTCTTGATTAAAAAATTCATCTCTTTGGTTGAAATGTACCTAATTTGTTCAAAATTCATCCTTTTTAGTTAACTTCAACTTTTTTTAATTTAAAATTAAAATCTTTTTAGGTTGATCTATCAACTATTATATTTTTTGTTGATAATTAATCTTTTTTTGTTTGAAAAATCAAATATTTGGTTAAAAGTAGAAGTTTTTGGTTAAAAATTAATTTCTTTGGTTGAAATTACGTCCTTATTTCCTTTCTTTTGAGAGAATGTTGGCCTGTGAAACCTGTTTTCTCTATGAAGATTTTTTGATTTTCAACTACAGAGTTGATGTATTTTTCGGTTTTAGTTTCCCGACTGAATCATTATCGATTTCTGCGCTTTTGATTTAAAATTCTTTTACATTAATATAATTCTCTGCATTTGCGAATATCTTTGAAAATAATGCAAATTATTTATTAAAAATCGATTAAATGTAATTTTCACTACAAATCGAATGCTACCTCTATTTTGCAATAAAAAATGTTTTTATTTGAATATTAGGTATGATTGGTGGCACTGCATGGGCCATGTTTGAAGGAGCTGTAATTGCCATATTGAGAGAACAAAAGGCTGATTATGGATTACAAAGGGTTTATGGTAGCATTGGTGGGATGATATCATCTCCTCTTTCCGGTCTTATGATAGATTATTTCAGCTATGGAAAAGCGTTCACTGATTTTAGGTACGTCTCAAATTAATTTATTACTTAAGAAACAATTTATTTATCAATACTGAATAATTTGAATAATTTTTCTTCTGCTTCATGGCAATTAGTCAACAGATTTTTTTTAGGGGAAACTATGTTAGAGGTCACAAAAAGTTTATAAATGTTTTATATAATTCATAGTAAAGTTACCTAACTGTCCGTTCAACTAATTCGGTTGAAAAAGTTTCATTTATTCCTTATCATATATCGATCAAATTTTTTTCAATTGTGTTAAACATTGTGCCAAATATTATGGTTAATATTGACAAAAACATTTTTTTTTTCATATTTCAATAAAGGACCCCGCACAAAATGTATTGAAAAAAGGTCTCGGTGGATTTTGATAATTTTTTGATGTTTTGTAGAACATGACCCCCCTCACAAAAAATCATAATGACAAAACCCCGAAAAATGGACAGATTTTCATCTGCACCGCGCCATAAGTACCCTTTCAGATCAGCATTCACGCTACATAGAAACTATTGGCGCGAAGCTCACTGAAAACACTTAGCACTCTGCAACTGTGACATTTTGTAGGTCATGGCCCCGGGAACAAAAAATCCTTCTGACAAAACCCCGAAAAATGGACAGATTTTCGTCTGCACCGCGCCAAAGGTACTCTTTTAGACCAGCATTCACGCTAAATGGAGGCTACTGGGTACTTTTGGCGCGGTGCAGATGAAAATCTGTCCATTTTTCGGGGTTTTGTCATTATGATTTTTTGTTCGGGGGGTCATGTTCTACAAAATATAAAAATATTATCAAAATCCACCGAAACCTTTTTTCAATACATTTTGTGCGGTGTCCTTTAAATGACCTACGGTTAAGTGACGTACTCTTTCACAGTTTTCCCTAATTCCAGAATAATATATAGGGAGCGGATCAGAGTCACTGTGAAGTTAGCTGACGAACGCAGCTCGGCTCTCAAATGCGGAGATCCGTCGCACACTGGGGATAGAGCACTAATTTTGTTCAAAACTACCTAGAGGTCACAAATCTTGACCGAATTGAATAATTTTTTTTAGAAATGTTACTAATTGAATTTCGAAGAGACTCACATCGCTTAAATTTTTTGTTTTTTTTCCAAATTTTTTGAGTCTCGCGTTCAATGTTCAGGGTTTTTGGATAAGGTTTCATAAGTTTTCTAATTAAAAAAAATTAATTTTAAAATTTGGGCGATGTGAGTCTCTTCAAAATTCAATTAGTAACATTTCTAAAAAAAATTATTCAATTCAGTCAAGATTTGTGACCTCTAGGTGGTTTTGAACATTCCATCCCCAGTGTGCGTCGACCCGGCCGGCGGACCGGGGATCTAAGAATGTGAGAGCCGAGCTGCGTTCCTCAGCTAACGTCACAGTGGCTCTAGTTCGTTTCCTGATATTATAGTACAATTTTTACTGAATTTTCATTTTTTTTATTTTTCCACTGTTTATTCCTGAATTATATTTGCTTCTAACACAAATAATTGTTAAAAGCTAATGAAATTTAGGCCAGCATTCTACTTGTACGCGATTCTAAAAGTGGCTTCCGGCTTCCTGATGCTATTTATTAATTTGGAATTCAAAGCACCCGCACCAAACATTATTAAAGACGTCTTTGATGTGCTTAAAAACGTAGAAATTGTCACTCTCTACGTCGTCTGTTTTATGCTGGGTGAGTATTTTATTTATATTAACGTTGGATAACAAATAGGAATTAAGGGAATTTAATCTGGAAATAAGTTTTAATCGCCCTAAGATTAACCTTTTAACTTTAACCTCTGACCCCTGACTTTTGACCTCTCAACTTATAAATATAAAATATAAATATAAAATATAAAATATAAAATATAAAATATAAAATATAAAATATAAAATATAAAATATAAAATATAAAATATAAAATATAAAATATAAAATATAAAATATAAAATATAAAATATAAAATATAAAATATAAAATATAAAATATAAAATATAAAATATAAAATATAAAATATAAAATATAAA
>CAKNYM010012432.1:0-17251 GCA_932195095.1 Andricus curvator | reverse complement strand
ACACACACAGCGCCCCAAATATGACCCAAAAATCAAAAAACTATATTTTCACGTATTATTGTTACTTTTTAGCATTTTTCGTCGTCTTTTTCATACAAATAATTACCAGTGGACAATTTGAATATTTCCCATGACTTTTTAAACAATTTTTAATTGTTCAAACAAATATAACTAATTGAAATAATTATTTATTCCCCAAAAATGTAAAAATAGTCGTACTTTTTGATTGAAATGTAATAATTCGTCATTGTTTGGAGTAGTAATTTTTTTTAAAACATCATGTAATTATTTAAACAATTACATATTGTTTATTCTCAAAATTTCTAAAAATTGCCCCAGAGATGTCTAGTTTTTTCTCAAATTGGTATCCTATGTTACTTTTTGTTGAATAATAATTATATAATTTTGATACATATATTTTAATGTTTATTAAATTCCTATTTGTTTAAACAATTTTGATTTGCTTAAGCAGTTTTTTTTCGATAACTTAAAAAAAATCAAATAAAATGAAATCCATATAATTATTTTTCTGACTGTATAGTATATGGAAAGAATATATTAACCTTTTTTAATTGTTTAAACAAATATAATTCGTTCAAACAATTATTTTTCCAAAAATATTTTTTAAATCGTATTTTCTGAATTTAACATAATATTGAATGCTTGCGAGGAGTAGTAAATGATGAAGTGAAATAATATGTATCAAAATTATATAATTATTAGAAAAAAAGTAGCATAGGATACCAATTTGAGAAAAAAGTGGACATCACTGGGTCAATTTTTAGAAATTTTGAGAATAAACAATGAGTAATTGTTTAAATAATTACATAGTGTTTTAAAAAAAATTATTACTCTAAAAAATGACAAACTATTATATTTCAATCAGAAAATACAATTATTTTCTACATTTTTTGGGAATAAATAATTGTGTAAATAAGTTACATTTGTTCAAACAATTAAAAATTGTTTCAAAAATCATGGGAAATATTCAAATTGTCCATTTGTAATTATTTGTATGAAAAAACGACGGAAATTGCTAAAAAGTAACAATAATACGTAAAAATGTAGTTTTTTTTATTTTTAGGTCGTATTTGGGGCGCTGGGGGGGAGGTAAGGGTGGGTTGAAAATAAAAGTTATTAGTATGGTTTTATTTCATAGGTACTCCTCTTCAATCCCTAAAAAGTTGGCACGTTTCGATCAAACCCTGAAGTATAAGTTCAATTTTTCGAAAATTCAAATTTTCCCCATGTTAATTAATTGGAATTTTAAAGTGGCCTGGTGGCACGTGTTAATATTCGAGTTTCGAAGAAAAAAAAAAAAGGGATTTTTTTTCTCAGGAAATGGAAATTTTGGGTTAAAAATTGTTGATGTTTGTCTCTGATGAAGCAAATGAATAGAAAACGTACAATAACTCCTTTTTAATAGTATTCCAATGGGAAGATTGTATACTTTTATGAAAATATAACTTGGTAAAAAACAGGATAATTTAAAGAATCAGATTGTTCGAAGAAAATGGACATTTTTCTGCTTAAATTCATGCAGGTGATTTGCTATTAGAACATTGAGAATGCTCTTGAACTTCCGGTAGCAGGAATTTGCCGCCATACGGCAAGAGTAGGGTTCCCCGGCCAATCACATCCAAGCGTCTGCTTTGAAATTTTGCCTAACGGAAAATGGCCGATTGGCCGGTCAGCATTGTCTGGCATTTTCTGTTTGTCAACAAAGCCGACAAATCTTTCGATCGCAACTTTGTTCCTCCAGTCCAATAGTTTCGCGTATTGGAATTGTCTTCAAAACGGAGCGTAAGTACTTTTCCTTGCTTATTATTGTGCCTTCGCCCCCATCGTCGCATGCCACAAACTGGTGATTATTTATGAAAATTGAATCATTTGGTTGAAAATTCATGTATCTTGTTAACAATTGGACTATTTTGGTAGAAAGTCCAAACTTTGTGAATTTATTTATTTATGCATATTCTCTTTTCAATTATATTTAATTATTAATATTATACTATATTATATTATATATATTATTATATTATGTTTTATACTCAATGACGAAAATTTTGTCCGTTTTGACTTATCTCTTTCTCTTTACAAGACCCATTATACTTAGCATAATTTTAAATTTGTTAGGAAAATTTTTAGGTATCTGAAATCGCCGAAACCCGTAGATTCTGAATTTCTAACTTTTTAATCTTTATATATGCAACATTAAAAAAACTTACTTTTAATTTGTATTTCTTTTCGGTTGGCCTACCTGCGGTCCTAGCCGATAAGCTGCCTGATAGGATGTGAATTCGCATATCTTCAGAAATAGTCAGACTCGTCAGGAGTGGTCAGAGTGTTCAGAAATCGTCAGAGCATCTGACCATTTGTGACAATTACTGACTTTTTTTTAGAGGGGATTCATCCTTTTGGCTTATAAATTCATATTGTTTGGTTAAAAATAAAACTTTGGTTGAAAAATGTGACTGGAAAACGTTTCTTGGTTGGAAATTCAACTATTTTGTTGAAAGGTCATCTACTATTTTGTTAAAAATGCAGTATTTTTACTTGAAATGTTCAGAATTGAATCATACAAAAAGGTGTTTTGTCCGAAATTGGAAACATTTTAGGCCCTGATACTTAAAATTGCGTATAACACATTACCGAATTTGAAAATTCCCGACAGGAAATTGCCGAATTATAAAATACCCGAATTACAAAGTTCCCGAATATAAACAATTAAAATATTTTTCATAAAATAAATTAAGTGTAATATAATTTTGATTGTCATAATTTAATGAATTTTATGAATAAATAATAATTTTAATTGGTGCAATTCGGATCTTTTCTAGTTCGGATACTTTCTAGTTCGGATATTCAATAATTCAGCAAGTTTTTGTTGAGAATTTTATTCTTCGGAATTTTTTAAATCCGGGAATTTTATCATTCGGAAATTATACAGCATCGGGAATTTTATTTTTCAGGACTTTTCCGTCGTCCCTAAAAATTCTCTTATTTTCAATTCGAGACCTTCCAAATTGAATAAGTTTCAAATGTGAATCATCAAAATTATATACATTTTTAATTGTAACTTGTAAAAATTAAAACCTCTTTAATTTCTAAGATTTAGAATTAAAAATTCTTCAATTTTCGCAATTTGTAATTTTTAATTTTTCTATTTTGAAGATTTACAATTGAAAACTCTTGAACTTTAGAGATGTGTGAATGAAAATTCTAAAATTTTGATGATTTTGGAAGTCAAAACTCAAGTTTTCAATAATAAATCTTCTAAATTCAAGAAATTCCGAATGAAATGTACATCATCAAAATGACGGAATTGTTAATTTTAAAACTTGTATAACTTTCAATGGTAAGTTTTTAAATTTTAAAACTGTTCAATAGAATATTTCAATTTTGAAGATTTACAATTAAAAAATTTTTTAATTTGAACGATTTGCAATTTGAAATTCTTTAAATTCAAATTTTTGCAATTGAAGAATCTTTAATATTTAATGTGTATAATAGAAAATTGTGAAATTTTGAATGCTTTTTGTTTGGAATAGTTTATTTTTGAAGATTTACATTTGAAATATATTCAGTTCGACAGTTACAATGTAAAATTATCGCGTTTTGAATATATAAAATTGCAAACTATTAAATTTTCAAGATTTATATTTTAAAGGTATGAAATTTGGGACATTTTTTAAAATTGTAAATTTGAAAAATTTACAATTACATAATTTTCAATTTCAACTATTTGCAGTTTACAATTCTTCAGTTTTAAAGATGTATGAATGAAAATTCTCAAGTTGTGATGATTTTGATTTAAGTTTTTAAAATTAAAAACTTTTCCATTTTAAAGATTTACAATTCAAAGTTAAAGAATTTTGAAGAGTTGCAATTAAAAATTTTTGAACATGCAGAATTGCATCATTTCCTATTATACATATCTAATATTGAAAAATCTTAAATTGCGTCAGTCTATTTAAAAGAAACAGTTATTTTTCTCTTGAAACACTCATTTAATTGCAGGCAATTTTTATATTAGTATTAGTTTGATATGAAGAATGTGATGTATTAACCCTGTGCGATCGTATATGGGTCGATTTCGTCCCATGCGAAAATTCACTTTGAAATTGCTGGCAAACCGAAACGGGGCAGGGTACGGCACCCCCTCATAAAAAAACTTAGAACAGATACGGACCT
The DNA here is from genome assembly GCA_932195095.1 of Andricus curvator. Classification (NCBI taxonomy): domain Eukaryota; kingdom Metazoa; phylum Arthropoda; class Insecta; order Hymenoptera; family Cynipidae; genus Andricus; species Andricus curvator. The sequence goes on along the minus strand of CAKNYM010012432.1, from coordinate 13,057 downwards.
GCACTCGCAGTCGGGCCGCCCTCGGCTAGTCATGAACTTTTTAGCGGGACGAAAACGACCCAGTGCGACCGACGCGGCGTGTGGGTAAAAGTTGCGGTTTGAAAGTTTTGTTTTTCTTGATTTATTTATTTCTTTTATAATCTTTTAGTGTTAGTTTTTATTCAAAATGACTTGTATGTATAAAAATAATATTATTTTTGCAGCAAAAATCGTCGTCAGTATTATTTTTCATAAAAACCCCCCATTTCCGTCTCCTTGAAATTGTGCATTTTCAAACGCTTCAATAATTATACTTCTCCTTAGCCGGAGCGAATTCAAAAGAATTCAAAGGAATTGAAAGAATTCAAAATATATGAAAGAATTCAAAAGAATTCAAGGAATTCAGAAGAGTTCTAGGAACTTAAAAGAATTCTAGAAAATTAAAAGAATTCGAAGAATTCAAAGAATCCAAAAGTATTCGAAGAATTCTAAGAATGCAAAAGTATTCCAAGAAATGACTTTTTAATTTTAGGTCGTTTATTGTAATCTGAAGTGAGGTAAGTGTCCCAGTAATCTTGAAGGTCGCAATAATCGTGCAACTTGGTTAATGTATTGTCAAAAAATATGATAAAAATAAAATTTAGAAGACAAAAATAACATTTCTTTTTAGCATTTTATAGTATGAAATGGAATTTCAATTAATTCAAAGTAGACAGAAAAGAAGAAAGTTGGCGTCACTGTTACTGGTGCTAATATCACGATTACTGGGGTGTTTACCCAATTAGGGGTCATGCACATAATACGTTACACGTTTTTCTTTAATGTATGTCGTGCTACCCCTTTTGACTTCGAGGCCATTTTATTCTCGTCTTTATTTAAACAAGGGAAAACGTGTGACGTATTATGTGCACGACCCCTTACTTTTTTTTTAATGCTAAGAATTCAAAAGAATTCAAAGCATTCAAAAGAATTCAAATCATTGAAAAGAATTCATAAGAATTCAACAGAATTCATAAGAATTCGATGAATTCAAAAGAACTCGAAGAATTCTAGGAATTCAAAAGAATTCGAAGAATTCAAGGAGTTCAGGAAATTCAAAAGAATTCAAGGAATTCAAAAGAAATCAAAGAATCGTGAAGGTCTCAATAATCGTGCAACTTGGTTAATGTATTGTCCAAAATATAATAAAAATAAAATTTAGAAGACAAAAATAACATTTCTTTTTAGCATTTTATAGTATGAAATGCAATTTCAATTAATTCAAAGTAGACAAAAAAGAAGAAAGTTGGCGTCACTATTACTCGTGTTAATATCACGATTACTGGGGTGTTTACCCAATTAGGGGTCGTGCACATAATACGTCACACGTTTTTCTTTTATTTATGTCGTGCTACCCGTTTTGACTTCGAGGCCATTTTATTGTCGTCTTTATTTAAACAAGGGAAAACGTGTGACGAATTATGTGCACGACCCCTTACTTAATTTTTGAATGCTAAGAATTCAAAAGAATTCATAAGAATTCAACAGAATTCATCAGAATTCAACAGAATTCAACAGAATTCAAAAGAATTCAAAAGAACTCGAAGAATTCTAGGAATTCAAAAGAATTCGAAGAATTCAAGGAGTTCAAGAAATTCAAAAGAATTCAAGGAATTCAAAAGAATTCGAAGAATTCAAAGAATCGTGAAAGTCCCAATAATCCTGCAACTTGGTTAATGTATTGTCAAAAAATATGATAAAAATAACATTTAGAAGACAAAAATAACATTTCTTTTTAGCATTTTATAGTATGAAATGCAATTTCAATTAATTCAAAGTAGACAAAAAAGAAGAAAGTTGGCGTTACTATTACTCGTGCTAATATCACGATTACTGGGGTGTTTACCCAATTGGGGGCCGTGCACATAATACATCACACGTTTTTCTTTTGTTCATGTCGTGGTATCCCTTTTGGCTTCGAGGCCATTTTATTCTCGTCTTTATTTATAGAAAGGAAAAACGGGTGACGTATTATGTGCACGATCCCTCACTTTATTTTGTAATGCAAAGAATTCAAAGCATTCAAAATAATGTTAAGAATTTAAAAGAATTCAAAAGAACTCGAAGAATTCAAAAGGATTCAGAAGAATTCAAAGAATTCAGAAGAATTCAAGGAATCCAAAGAATTCAAGGAATTCAAAAGAATTCAAGGAATTCAAAAGAATTCAATGAATTCAAAGAATCGTGAAGGTCCCAATAATCGTGTAACTTGGTTAATGTATTGTTAAAAAATATGATGAAAGTAACATTTAGAAGAAAAAAATAACATTCCTTTTTAGCATTTTATAGTATGAAATGGAATTTCAATTAATTCAAAGTAGACAGAAAAGAAGAAAGTTGGCGTCACTATTACTGGTGCTAATCTCAAGATTACTGGGGTGTTTACCCAACGAGGGGTCGTGCACATCATACGTCACACGTTTTTCTTTTATTTATGTCGTGCTACCCCTTTTGACTTTAAGGCCATTTTATTCTCGTCTTTATTTAAACAAGGGAAAACGTGTGACGTATTATGTGCACGACCCCTCACTTAATTTTCTAATGCAAAGAATTCAAAGCATTCAACATAATTTTAAGAATTCATAAGAATTTAAAAGAATTCAAAAGAACTCGAAGAATTCGAAAGAATTCAAAAGGATTCAAAAGAATTCAAGGAATTCAAAAGAATTCAATGAATTCAAAGAATCGTGAAGGTCCCAATAATCGTGTAACTTGATTAATGTATTGGTAAAAAATATGACGAAAGTAACATTTAGAAGAAAAAAATAACATTCCTTTTTAGCATTTTATAGTATGAAATGGAATTTCAATTAATTCAAAGTAAACAGAAAAGAAGAAAACTGGCGTCACCATTACTGGTCCTAAGATCACGATTACCGGGATGTTTACCCAATTATGGGCCATGCACATAATACGTCACACGTTTTTCTTTTGTTTATGACGTGGTATCCCTTTTGGTTTCGAGGCCATTTTATTCTCGTCTTTATTTAAAGAAAGGAAAACCGGGTGACGCATTATGTGCACGACCCGTTACTTAATTTTTTAATGAAAAGAATTCCAAGCATTCAAAACAATTCTAAGAATTCACAGGAATTCTAGGATTTCAAAACAATTGAAAGGATTCAGAAGAATTCATAAGAAGTAAAAAGAATTCATAAGCAGTCAAAAGAATTCAAGGAATTCGAAAGAATTCAAGGAATTCAAAAGAATTCAAAGCATTCAAAAGAATTCGAAGAATTCAAAAGAATCGTAAAGGTCCCAATAATCGTGTAACTTGGTCAATGTATTGTTAGAAAATATGATAAAAGTAACATTTAGAAGACAAAAATAATATTCCTTTTTAGCATTTTATAGTATGAAATGAAATTTCAAATAATTAAAAGTAGGTAGAAAAAAAGAAAACTGGCACCAGTATTACTTGTGCTAATATCACGATTACTGGAATGTTTACCTAATTGGGGGCCGTGTACATAATACGTCACACGTTTTTCTTTTGTTTATGTCGTGGTATCACTTTCGGCTTCGAGGCCATTTTATTCTCGTCTTTATTTAAACAAAGGAAAAACGTGTGACGTATTATGTGCACGACCCCTTACTTAATTTTTTAATGCAAAGAATTCAAAAGAATTCAAAGCATTCAAAAAAATTGTGAGAATTCGAAGACTTCAAAAGAACTCGAAGAATTCAAAAGAATTAAAAGGAATCAAAAGAATTCGAAGAATTCATAAGAATTCGAAGAATTCACAAGAATTCGAAGAAATAAAAAGAACTCGAAGAATTCAAGAGAATTCTAGGAATTCAAAAGAATTAAAAGGATTGAAGAGAATTCACAAGAATTCAAAGCATTCAAAAGAATTCTAAGGATTCATAAGAATTCAAAAGAATTCGGAGAATTCAAACGAAATTAACGATTTAAAATGAATTAAAAGGATTCAAAGGAATTCGTAATCGTGAAGGTCCCAACAATTGTGTAACTTGTTTAATGTATTTTTGAAAAATCTGATGAAAGTAACATTTGGAAGAAAAAAATAAGTTTTCTTTTTAGCATTTTATAGTATGAAATGGAATTTCAATTAATTCAAAGTAGACAGAAGAAAAATTGGAAATTTAATTAATTTTTTAATGAAAAGAATTCAAAACATTCCAAAGAATTCATAAGAATTCAAAGAATTCAAAAGTTTTCAAAGAATACAAAAGTATTTAAACAATTATAATTAATTTTCAATTTTAGGCCCTTAGTTTTAATCTTAAGTAATACTTAATTTTTGAATTCGATGAATTGAAAAAAAATTTTAATTCAAAAGAATTCAGAAGAATTTAAAGAATTCAGAGCATTGATCAAAGAGTTCAAAAGAATTTGAAGAATTCAAAAGTCTTCAAAAAATGCAAAGGATTTTAAAGAATAACAAAAGTATTGAAAGAATTCATGAAAATTCAAAAGTCTTCGAAGAATCCAAAAGTATTCAAAGAATTTAAATTAATTTTTAATTTTAATTCGCTGGTTTTAATCTTGAGTAGAACTTAATTTTTGAATTCGAAGGATTGAAAAAAAATTCAAAAGAATTCAAAGAGTTCAAAAGAATTCAGAAGAACTTAAAGAATTCATGAAAGAGTTCAATAGAATTCAAAAGAATTTAAAGAATTCAAAAGTCTTCAAAGAATTCAAAAGAATTTAAAGAATTCAGAAGAATACTAAAGAATTCAAAGAATTAAAAAAATTCTAAGAATTAAAAAAATTCTAAGAATTCAAAGGATTTCAGAACTCTAAGATTGTTTCAAAGTGTCTCTAAAGAAGCGAGAGTAAAGAAATTCTATTTCCTGTGTATCACACACTATTAGGTATTTTCACTCCAACCATCAGCTAACTTCACTTCGTTCAGTGCTGAGGGGAAAACAATGGACCAAATTCATGGGACAAAATATTATTTTTGTAATATCTTCATAATGAATAATAATTATTAACATTTTATTATTTCATTAGATAGTTCTTAAAATATAAAAACTATTTTTCAAATACACTTATATAGAAAAAATTAGTTTTTACGAAGATATTAACAAAATAGGACGAAAATGGAGCGAATCCCATGCATTTGATCCGTTGTTTTCCCCTCAGCAGTTAACGAAGTGAAGTTAGCTGACTATGAAGTGAAAATGCCTAATTAGAGAAACCTGAGGTTTTGTAAATTATAAGGTGGCAGCACATGTCTGGGAATATTTTTATATTCTGACATGTAGTCCAGTTACAAAATTCTAGCGTCGTTACCGACTCAGTTTGTGCGAAACCGGCAGGGCGATTCTCCGGCAACCGCAAGGTGGCGCCCGCATCTTTTTCTAAAGTGGCTTTCTCCCACCAGCCGCCACATTTAAATAATTTGTAATACTAGAGCTTCCAAGTGAACATTGCAAATATTAAAAATATATATTTAGCAATAATATAGCAACTTCAGTTTACCAGACAGACCTGCCCCATAATATTACCTGTCATTTAAAAAAAAATTAGCACGATAGTTCAATTTCCCTCTTTATAAATTGGCGGAAAAAAATAACATGGGACGGTCGGTAATACGTGACGTCATAATGTACTACATGCCCTTAATGTTAAAATCAGGGACGCAAAAGATCTTTATAAAATGAAGTTCAAAGAAGTCTGATAATTTTTCAAATCTTTTGCTCCTTATATTGGCTTCACCATTTTTATTTTTGAAATTTTAATACAAAATTTTAAATCAGTGACACAAAATACTTTTATAAAATAAATTTTAAAGAATCCGATACTTTTTGGACTTTCACCGCCGAAATGTGGTTTCTGGACCATTTCATTTGGAAGATATTTGAAATTGTATTAATGTATCGTATCTAGTTTAAAGCATTTACAATTGAAGAATAAAATTTTTTTAAACTTTTGAATTTAAATAATTATCAAATCCAAGCGATTAAAATTGGACAATTTGAAATTAAAAACTAGACTTTATTTTTAAAAGGTAAAGCTTCTGAAATCCTGTAATTTCAAATTGTTATTACATTTATAAAATTATTATTTTATATTAAACCCTTCAAATACAACGTGGGGTGTATGGCCACCCTAACGGAACAAAAAACGCATATTTGCTGTGTACAGTTTGCAGGAAGGCTTCCCGCTTTGAGTACCTTCTCTTTCAGTATCACTTTAGCCCATACTACGCGAAAGTTGCCGCTGGAAGTAAGTGACCTTGAGAATCTCAATGGAATAATTATTTAATAACAAATGTGAAAAAAAAGAAATTTTTTTTTTTGAGTACCGGGTTTCGAGAAATATTTGGATTCATTCAAATTGCCAACGGCCATACCACGCTGAAAAAACCAGTTCTCATCAGATCACTGAAGTTAAGCAGCGTTGGGCGCTGTTAGTACTTGGATGGATGACCATTCGAGAATACTGCGTGCTGTTGGCACATCGTGGGTGTGGTGACCCCACACTTGTAGTTATTTACTACAAGAAACTATCCACCTAGAAACACTACCCAAATCGGGTAGTGTCACGCCTATCCTAAAAGGGAAATGGCTTAATGGCATACAATCCAAAATACCTAGAATCAATGAAGAAACTATCCAGGAAATTTTTCCAATAGCTTATCAATTGTTTAAAAATTTATTTAATTTTTTATAAACAAATAAGTGAGTGAAAATGGATTCATGGGGATTGACAGTGATTCGTCAATTGATTCGCACTAAATATGAATCATTTATAGTCAGAAACCGATTTTTAGCTAAATTCATGAAGGACAATAAATAATTTGTTATTTTATAAACAAATTTTATAAACAATTGTGCATATCAGGTATTTATGATGTAATGAATAAAGCTTTTTCTACTATATCCGACAAAAATTATAGAGAAATATCACTCACTTATCAGATTTTGTCATTCAAGAACAATTGATGATTGTTTAAACAAATTTAATTAACAAATTCACTGTTTGGCTATTTTCCGAGGTAGAAACTTGATTCTTTCAACGTAATCAGGTGTAAATGACTAATTTTTATACCTTTTGGGAGTTTACATAACAATACACAATTTCAATTGTTAACAACAATTATATAAACAAATTTTTATCGTCTTAGTCATTTTTGGAGATAAAATTGCGTTTCTATGATGTTATTAGCAGCTTATTTTTTACCAATCACTCTTTGCTATCAATCGATAATAATTGATAATTGTTTAAACATAATTAAGTAACAAGTGCACTGTTTGGATATTTTTAGAGTCAGAAATTGGTTTTTACAAAGTAATGAAGTGTAAATGACTAATTTTCTATCCTCTAGGGAGAAATAATTTAAAAAATGTTATCAATCAACTATTTTAATTGTTCAATACAATTAAAATTGGCATCTTAGGCGTTTTTTGCTAAAAAATGCCCAAGATGATAAAAATTTGTTCTTATAATTATTGTCAACAATTTAAATTCTTGATTGTTATGCAGACTCATCAAAAGCTTAAAAATTAGTCATTTACATATCATCACGTTGAAAAACTCAAGTTTCTACCTCTAAAAATAGACAAACAGTGCACTTGTTAATTAATTATGTTTAAACAATTATGAATTGTTATCAATTGATAGCAAAGAGTGATTGGTAAATAATGAGCAGCTAATAACATCATAAAAACGCAATTTTATCTCCAAAAATGTCTAAGACGATAAAATTTGTTTAAATAATTATTGTTAAGAATTGAAATTGTTTATTTTTATGTAAGCTCTCAAAAGGTTCAAAAATTAGTGATTTACGCTTGATTACGTTGAAAGAATCAAGTTTCTACCTCTGAAAATAAACAAACAGTGCATTTGTTAATTAAATTTGTTTAAACAGTCATCAATTGTTATTGAATGACTAAATCTGATAAGTGAGTGATTTCTCTCTATAATTTTCGTCGTATTTAGTAGAAAGAACTTTATTTATTTCATCATAAATACCTGATATGGATAATTGTTTATAAAATTTGATTATAAAAAAACAAATTATTTATTGTCCGTCATGAATTTAGTTAAAAAATCGCGATAACTTTGAATTATTGAATGAAAATCCGTTGAAACAATTAAGAAGAGACACTTTCAAGATTCTAGGCAGTTGGAGAAAGAAAGGACTTTTGGGAAAGGATATAAGATGGACTGATATAAATACCGAAGACACAGTTCTTGCAAGATTTTATGGTTTGAGAAAGATCCATAAAGATGGCTATCCTTTGAGATTGATTATTTCAACTATTAACACTCCCACGAAATTTTTAGAACAAAACTTCAATTTGATACTTAAAGACTCAATTAAAACTTCCAAATACAATATTAAAAATAGCTGGGAATTCCAAAAAATTATTATTCAAAAAACTGTTCCTGATGACCATGTAATGATTTCTTTGGATGTTGTTGCAATGTTTCCAAGTATACCCCTTGAATTGGTTAAACAGGAAATTTTAAATAGATGGTATAATATAAAAACACGCACTCGATTAAGTCAAAAAGATTGTACTGAAGGGATAGTTTTTATTATGAACTCAACTTGTTTTAAATTCAAGGGATCTTTTTATAGGCAAAAATTCGGTACTCCCATAGGTTCAGTCATTTCTCCGATTTTAGCAGAAATAGTTATGGAAGATTTGGAGGTCTTTGCTTTCAAGAAGCTGCATTTTGTTTTGCCCTTTTACTTTCGGTATGTTGATGATACCTTATTATGTGTTCCTCTAGCAAAGTTACAGGCAATTTTTGATGCTTTTAATAGTTTTCATTCAAAACTTCAGTTCACCCATGGAATAGAGAACAATAATAGAATCAGTTTTTTGGACGTAGAAGTAATTAAGGGTCAGGATGATAATATTATTACCAATTGGTATAGGAAAAGTAAATATTCAGGTAGAATTTTAAATTTCTTTTCGGCTCATCCTTTTCAAAACAAAATTGCAGTAATCAAAAACTTAGTTGACAGAGCTCTAGGTTTGTCCCACATTTCATTTCACAAAGAGAATTTGAATATAGTTAGGAATATCCTTTTTCTTAATCATTACCCACAAAAGTTGATTGAGCAACATATCACAATTAGAATTTAACAAATCAAAAACAAACAAAGTAACATTTTATCTACAGATAATCAGGAAGAATTGAAAGAATAGTTCTTTCAATACTTTTGTTTTTTCTTTTTTTTTTTTATCAAATTTCGAAAACTATTGAATTTATGTTAAAAAAATTTAATATTCATACTACTTTCCGTATACCATTTAAAATGGATTCAATAATAACTTTGGTAAAGATCCTTTAGATACATTTGAAAAAGGTGGTGTTGTTTACAAGATCACTTGCAAGATCTGTAATATGACTTATGTGGGACAGACTGGCAGACTTCTTAATACTAGGGTGGAGGAACACAAAAGTGATGTTCGTTCAGGACGTTGTTATAAGAGCGTTCTTGCTAGACATACGAGAGGGTTTGTTGATGTTGAACATGAGTTTTCCTGGGATAATGTTGAAATTTTACACAGTGAAAGCAATGAGAGAAAGAGAGAATTCATGGAAATGCTTTATATTAAATAACAAAATAAGTTGTCAATTAATTTAAAAACTGATTTGGACAAATTAAACAAAAGTTATTCTAGTATGATTAATTACATTGAGCAATATGTTTTCATGGGTCTTGACTTTCTCTCATTTCTTGTTTCTTTATAACGGATTTGTCTTTTGACCCACATTCAGTTGTCAGGTATCGAGATGATAGCATCGTTGTTTCGTCGCTGTTCCTACCTGCTCTAATTTTTCTTGCCTTGATAAGGGTGCTGTGTGAGCTTCTTGTTTTGTTTTCAGGAATTCTGTACATTAACTTGATTATTGAACGTTAAATGGGATTTTGAATTTGATTTTAATCTAATTTATAATTCTTAAATTTTAAGATGGTTTAATTTGTATTTATCCGGCACAGAGTTTTCTATACAACTAATTATAGTCCCTCTAACGTTTTTAGCATAAGATATTCAAAAACATAATCTCTGGAAACAATTTTATGTAAGCTTGAATCTAAATATATATATATATATATATATATATATATATATTAAAAATCATTTTTTGGTAAACTGCTGTTCTAAAGAAAATCACTCAAAACATAATCTTGAAAATACGTCAAATAATATAACCATGCACCTGAAAGGTTAAGGTTTTTAAATATACAAGGTTATATAATATAATATACATAATATAATATAATATACAAGGTTTTTAAATATGCAATTAGCAGGCTTCATCGACACAGGTATCGAATAAGTGGTCCTGTTTTCTAATAAAGAATAAAATGTAGGTGCTTAGTCCTTTACATTGTTGCCAGATTCCGGATTTGGTAAGGTCGGCGCTACGTGCCCAAAATATTCGTCGCCTATTGGGAATGAAAACATCCACCGCGCCAAAAAGGGGGCTGCGGTATCATATGAACATGGCCGCGGAAGCCATATGGACAATGTGGAGTACTAGCAATAATTCAATTTAAAAATGTGTTTAGGTTTAGAAAATTTAATTTTTTTGGACTTAGATAGTTTGTGTAGTTCCGCAACAGCTACACCTACATCCAGAAATATGATTAAAGGCCAAAATATCCTTAATTCTGCTATGATTGTAATGTGCGGAGCTACCATAAAAACTCTCGAAAAAGTTGAAATATATATTCATTGTGCCTTCAAACCAGTGCTTCAACTTCAGAACCACACGAAACAACAGGAAGGTTAATAATTAATGGTGGCATTTTTTCATTTATTTTTCCCATTTGTGCATTACAAGACCTAGGAATAGCGTCTCGCTTGAGAGATCGTTTTTATACGTCTAGCTCTGTGAAATAGAAAAACATTAGATCATAACGGTTACATTTTCGTTAAATAATAATATTAAATATTAATATTTAATTAATATTTATTATACCATGCTGGGAACCAGTAATTATTTTCATTAAAATGCAAGAGGAGCAGACAAGTAAATTCTTCACGTTACAATCTTTCACATTTACATTTCTCAACCACACACTGTGTTTATCTACAACTTCAATTTTTTGAAATAGCCATATCACGCTGAAAAAATCAGTTCTCGTCCGATCACTGAAGTTAAGCAGCGTTGGGCGCGGTTAGTACTTGGATGGGTGACCATTCGAGAATACTGCGTGCTGTTGGCCCGTCGTGGGTGTGGTAAGCCCACACTTGTAGTTATTTACTACAAGAAACTATCCACCTAGAAACACTACCCGAATCGAGTAGTGTCAGGCCTACCCTGAAAGGGAAATGGCTTAATGGTATACTACTACTACTACTTCCAATATGTGGTACTCTATGAAAACTTAAATTGAGATTTTTATTCTCTTTGGAGTCACAACCACTAACGCAACAACCTCCGAAACTTGTTGATTTTCGATACTGATGTGCAAATTCGATGTGTGTCGCATAGCCTGTTTAAATCCCCAAAACGGTATCCGTATATCAATGTTTGCGACGCTTGGGTGTGATAGCTTGAAATAAAAACGTATATAAATATACATTTGGCCGCCTTTTCAAGCCCAGCTGAAACTTTCTCAATATGTAGACGCACCATACAGTAACTTTTTCAGCATGAAGTGGTTGCTGGTGAATCTGATGTAGATTTTCTGATCCCCAGATGTGACAGTTGTGTTTGTTCACGTGTTCGGTGCGGGCTATACGCTGGTGGCATGATTGGGCCATTTTTTTCGAGGACGAGCGTGAAAGAACCATTACAGTGAATTCTTAACGGTATCGTCGCATGCTGACGGACTTTTTGTGGCCAAACTTATATGAAATGGATGTGGACGACCTTTGGTTCCAAAAAGATGGCCCAACAGCATACACAAATCGTCAAACAATCAACTTATTGGTGACTAAGTTTTGTTATCGCATAATTTCCAGAAATTCTGATGCGAATTGGCCACCAAGATCATGCGATTTGACCCCTATGGATATTTTTCTTTGAGTTTATTTAAAGAGTAAAGTGCATGCCAATGTCCCACGAACAACTCAAGCCCTAAAGAACAACATTCGGGCTGAAATTAATAGTCCAGGGAATGAAGGATTTTTTCACCACACAATTTTAGAATAAAAACGAGGTATACCATCATTTAGTGTTGATGCCTGGGATGAAGGCTTGAATGTTTGCAGGCAAAAATGTGTGGTCCGAAGGAATTGCGTAATGTTCAAAGTTGGCGAAATCCTGTTTTTGGGAGATTGTGATCAAGGTATTGCTTTGCGAAAAAAAAGTTTAATTATAAATTGAAGGTCTTAAAAAGATCATTAATTTGGTAGGTCGCACATTGAAATTGTTTCATTTGTTCCCTCACAAAGTAATAGAAACCAGCAAAAATGGCCGTTTTGCAAAATCTAGTTATTTTTGCTAAAAGTGTATGCACATCTATTAAAGTCCCTGAAAATGTGTGTTTTGCTAAGCTGAGAGTATATGTAAAATTTGAGCTCCAAATAATAAATAGTTTATAAAGAAATATATAAAATTTAGTTTATTGGAGAGATTCATAAAAAATTTCGACCATCGGTTGCAGGCCTCTAAAAAGAGCCGTGGTGGACATATGAATTATATCATTTTTCATCTATAAATGGCATGTTAGCACATTTCATTTTGTTCTTTCCCACAATTTTGTTCTTCAGAATTAAGCAACAGATGCAAAATTTAAGAATGACAACGTTAATCTTTTTAATAATCTTTTCAATTCATTGAAAAAAATTACGCCTTATTTGACACCGTTTACAAAAATGCAATTGTAAGTTAATCATTACTGTATACGTAGAATAAAATTTTAGTATGTATATTTTATAATATACTGACATCTGAAAAGTTGCTAAATGAAAAGGAAAATACAACTATATGGCCAGGTCTCGTCCCAGACGAAGACTCTGACCTATACTATGTAGGGAACTGTACGGAAGCAAACACTTTCTGAAGTGAAACTTCTTTTGGGGCGGGAGTGAATTGAAAAAAAAACCGAACGTACGAACGAAAGTCTCTGTTTCTCTCTCTCTCTCT